>PVLD010004415.1:0-125584 GCA_004027595.1 Dinomys branickii
TCTCGTCTGAATATTTTAAGGTCAGGTAGCAATTCAGAGACAAGCAGGTGGAAATCTCAAACAGGAGATGTGGTTTTATTTAAGCTGACTATGTTTGAGAAAACTCTCTGGTGTGGTTGGTTTTCATTTTCCTATCGAGCTATTTGTGGTGTATGTATAGAAACCATCAACTTGTCAGACAATGCAGCCAATCAGGCATATATATAGACAGGATAAAATGACACTCTGTAGACACTTCCAGAACGTGAGTGATGGTGACCATACATTTTTAAAAAGTTTTGCCAGAGAGGCAAACATGGAAAAGGCTGCCAGTAAACAAAGCAATTAAATTCTGCTGAGGGTAATTGTGACACATTCATATGCTGTACTGGGAATAACTTTGATGTACACAAAATTGAGGGACTCATCTGAACCCTGAGAAAATTACCTTCAAAGTGAGACAAGGGATGAACCAACCACGGGGCAGCACCCTTGCCCCAAAAACCCACTTCTGAGAGGGGTGGACGGGGTGTTCAGAGTGAATCTGCCAGAGGCTGAGTAGTGAGTCCAAAGGCCAGAGCAGGGAGGACCTTATTTGCATATCAAAGCCCTTAGAATTTACACCATTTACTCCACAGATTATAGAAATTTACTAAAACAGCCTTAGACAAAAGCTAAGATCAGATTTACCTTCTAAAATTTTTCATATGCAGGATAATTTTTTCAGAGGTATAATTAAAAGAAAGTAAAATAAGTGAAGGAGGCTGTTTCTAATTCAGGTGATTGAACAGTGATGTCATTTGACAACTTAGGTAGGAGGAGGACTAGGATTCAGAGAAGGTGTAATAGTTCACCTTGGAATATTCACAAAGAGATGTGAGAGACTGTATGTGTAAAATTCAAGCAAAATATTTGTTATATTGAGAATTTAGCATAGAAATGATTGTGGTAAACACACTACCTAAATGATTAATGTACATAGTCAATGAGTACCAAGTTTAAGTTAGGTTAACTATGTTCTGGATATCCATAGTACAGCATGGTGACTAATTAATAATAATATATTTTATATTTGAGTATTTCTAAGAGAATAGACCTTAACAGTCCTTACCACACACACTCAAACAATAACTGTGTGAGGTGATGGATATGTTAACTAGCTTGATGTAATAGTCATTTCACAATATATACATATATCAAAACACATCATATACCATAAATATAAATTTTCATTTGTCAGTTATACATCAGTAAAAACACCTAAGAGTTTCTGGCACATAGCATGCTCTGAAGAAGTGTACATTCTTTTTTTTTTTTTTTTAATAGGAAGAAGGGTTTATTTGGTTCACAGTCTGTAGAGATTTCAGTCTATGATTGGCTGGCTCCAAGGCAGGACAGCAGAGCGGAGAGGGATTACAGAGGAGAAAAAGTCCATGGCAGGCAGGCAGGTGGCAGCAGCAGCAGCAGCAGCAGCAGCAGCAGCAGCAGCAGCCAGAAGTGTTTATTCCTAATGATGACTATGATTACACTCTTTCATGGAGCTCCTTTCCTTAAAAGTTCTTATCAATATTTGCAATTACAAATTCATTGTGTGATTATTTCACTAACTCTTCTGAAGGCAGGGATTACATCTGTTTAGTTTGCTCACATTTATTTTTAAAATGGGTTTATTTTTATATAAATTTACACTTCCAGAAAAGTTGCAAAAAATACTACAGAGAATTCCTATGCATTTTTCCCTGTTAATATCTTTTTTGTGTGTGTGCATGGTACCAGGGATTGAATTCAGGACCTTGCATATGCCAGGCAGGCACTTACGCCACTGAGCTAAATCCCCAGCCCACCCCTGTTAATATCTTATATAATCATGGTACAATTTTAAAACCAAGAAATTGACATTAATGAACATTCTTAACTGAACTCTAAGCTGTACTTTAAATTTTCAGTCTTCCTCTCATACAGAATTCCTCCCCTTATCTGTGTTTTCACTTTATGGGATTTCAGTACCCAAGTTCAATTTCAATCTGAAAACATTAAATAGAAAAATTGCAGAAATAAGCACTTCATAAATTTGATGTTTACATTATTACCAGTGGGATGAAATCTCACACAATCCCACTGCATTCTGCCTGAGATAAAAATTATCCTTTGTTCAATGTATCCACAAAGTATATGCTGCTCCCATTTGTCACTGAGCTGGTTAACAGATCTATTGTCACAGTAGCACAACCCTTGTGTTCATGTAACTCTTTTTACTTAGCAATGGCCCTAAAGCGTCACTTGAGCAGTGAAGCTGACAATTTGGACTTGCCAAAGAGAAGCTATAAAGTGCTTCATTTCACTGAAAAGATGGACATACAATAAGATGCTATAAAAAAAGCTAGAAACCACGTTCATGGAACTTTTATCACAGTATATCATAATATTGTTCCACTATCAGTTATTATTTCTAGTCTCTTACCATGCTTAATTTGAAAGCTAAGCTTTATCATACATACATATGTATAGGAAAAAACAGTATTTACAGGGTTTTATGCTATCTATAGTTTCAGACATCTGCTGAGGACCTTGGAACCTATCTCCCATGAATAAAGTGGGACAGGGATGGGGTGGTGAGGGCACTGTATGTTCTTTTTCTCCCCAAGGATCCATGCCAATATCTCTCACTGCATTTGACTGATATTTCTAAGTCTCCTTTAATCTGAGTTGATTCTTCAGTGTGCCTTTATCGTTCACGGCTTTGGCACTTTTGAAAAGAACTAATCTTCACCCTGCCTCCACCGGAATTTTTCTGATGTTTTCTGATGAATACATTGTAGTTTCATCTTTGGAAAGAATACCACAGAAGTGATGTCATACCTTATCAGAGCTTCCACGCAGGGGATACCTTTGTATGTCTTATTGCTGGCAAGGTTGACTTTAATCACTTGCTTAAGGAGGTCTGCTAAGTTTCTCCATAGGAAAGTTATTCTATTTTGGATCACTGTTGTTGTCTACAACCCTTAGCATAATACCCGACACATAATTGATTCATACATATTTGTTTATACATGAACAGATGCTGCCTGGATAATTTGTCCTCAAAGTTGGGCAGTTGAGCAATATATTGCCTTTCTGTCTGCCCAAGGTTAGCTCCTATTGGGAGCAGTGGCTTTATTAATTTCCAAGATTTTACCTGAAAAGTGAGTAGGCACACTACTTCTCTCCTTATATGACATCCATGCTGGGCTTAGAAAACACATAGGCATATCTTATGCTTTTGTGGAGATGCGACCCAAATCCTTTTGTAGGAAGAATGAGTAGTTGAGATGAAACTCAGAATTCTAAGAAATCACAGGTCAACTTTTCATTTCTTTCCGTTCCCCTTATAACCTTGGTAATATTTTATTGTTATATCTTTGCAATACCTGATATATTCATCTTGCGGAATGAATAGATATATCTCACATTTTAATGATTTTACTTCCCCTACCTCTTCCTCTCCTGACCATCTCTTGACCTCCCTCCTTCCAATAGCTTTCCCATCTCCACAAAAATCTTTCCTTTAAGCCGGTTTCTTTCCATGAAGGTAAAGGCAGATCCCACATTTCAAAAATTCTTCAGAGACTACAAGGCAGGAGTTCCAGTAAGCTCTGTCAGGCTTTTATATAAATACTTGAATCTTTAGAAATAGTTGTGATAAATATTACACATTCCTCTATTTCTGTAGTTGAAGGGAAAAACATCTAAAATGTTTTTGCCCCAAATCCTAATTTACTCAGTAATTTATCTGAAATGAAAGCTAATTTCTTTGCTTACTTTGACAAATATTTTAAAACAAAGGGGTTACTTTAATTTTTTAACTGACTTGCTAATCTATTTTTGATGACACTAATCTTTTTTGGCTGAAGGCAATAGCTGAGTGGCCTCCACATCACCGTTGTTCAACCTAGACTCCCTGGAGCCAGAGGTTCAAATCCCAGCCGGGTCACCCCAGCAGAAGGCTGATAAATTGAGTGCCTTGTGATGCAGTCCTGACAGGGAGGCAATCTTTCAGCAAAACCCTTGAAAGCTTATGTTTTTTCTGGACATTAATGATCCCCAAATAAAATAGCCCATGTGTCCCAAGCATATTTCTCATTAGTCTTTTAAGCTCTAATGCATAAGAGAATGTTTACAAGGGGGTGGGGGTTAAACATGTTGAGAAAGACTAACTCTGCCAAATACTAGAAGATCTTAAACAGGTGCAATGGGAGGGCCCTACTGGAAGCCACACAGCATGCCTAGACCTTCTCCCTCCCCAGCACACATGTGATCCCAGGCCTTTTCACACTCCAAAGTTCTTCTGAAGCAGATAGGAAAATATGCTCAGATTCTATCAAGAAAGAAATGTGCCATGGAACTGTAGCCCCCATGAAAGGTAGAAAGTGAGAATTATGAACCAAATCCCACAATGGCTTTCATTCTGTTTCCCTGTTATCTGCCCTTCTCCTTCACACCCCAGCAGGCACTTTGAGCTAGTGCAGGAGCATGCAGCATAAAAGTGTCAGGGTGTTCGTGGTTCCCTGACACATGCTCAGTAAGCATGGGATTACATGAAGGAGAAAGCCCAGCCAGCATGCTATAGTCGGGGGTAAGAAAATAAACAAGTCAGTTTCACTTCACAAATCCCTCCAGTGAAAGCTTGTGCAGTTTGCATTGATCTTCCTATAACTGCATCTCACACACACACATGCTCATACACAAAATTCTAAATGCGAACTAGTTGGTGTGCAATAACAGGTATGCGCAGATCTAGCACGTGCATATGTACATGTGAATTTTGTACTGGGTAATCTTCCTGGGTGTATGATTTTACCTAAAATGATCAACAGTAATTGTCCATAATCAAAGTCTAATATATTTGTGTTATTTGTGGAATATGAAAATAGTCATTTAATTTTTCACTGAATTAACTATTCTTTCTGGGGCTCAATTCTTTTATTTTTCACTCAACAAATGTTAATAAATATTTATTATGTTCAAAGTAGCATTCTGTTCACTTTGCCTCTGTTTAAGTTACAACATGTGTGTGTGTGTGCGTGCAAACATTATAATTCACCTAGAAATTAACCTTCCAAAGGGCAAGAATAAAGACCTGAGAAGAACAACAAAAGTCATCAAGACATGAATAACTTTGACTGCACAGAAAATAGTAAGGGAATTAGATTTCAATATTCCAGTAGTGACCAAATAGCAACCGTTGTCCATAAAAGTATGAAAACATTAAAATGTGCTGTATGAATTCTCTCAACTACATGTGCTCTAGAGGCAGCCCCGTATGGAGTAAATTGCATTTGCAGTGGAAAATATTTATTAAAGGAACTGGAAACATTTTCCTCACTGGAAGTCTTGTGAAAGAATAAAATATTGTCTTCTTTTTCAAAGGTAGATTCTTACGATTTAAAAGCTGAGAACTATAAAGATTATCTAATTCATTGCCTCTTAATCTTTTAAGGGGTCATGTACTCCTTTTAGAATTCAATTAAAACTATAGACATTCCTCCTCAGGAAAAAAAATCACATACAAAATGTGGTATAATATTTTACAGGGTTTATAGACAACTTCCTTATTTCCAACTAAAACTTGAGGTTATGAACTCTTAGGCTCATTCTATATTCCCGTTGTATAGATAAATAAGTGACAGCCCACAGGGTAGCTAATGTTATGGACCAAATTGTATGCCCCCAAAATTTGCATATTAAAGTCCTGTCCTCCAGTACTTCAAAAGGTGACTATTTGGAATTAGGGCATTAAAAGAGGTACTTAGGTGAGGTTACTCAGTGAATCTTAATTCAATATAACTACTGCCCTTATCAGAAGGAGAAAGTTAGACAAAGAGACACCCAGGAAGGAAACCCTGTCAAGTCATAGGGAGAAGATTAAAATGACTTTTATCAAATCTTCTAAGCACTTAGGAAAATAGGTAAGAAAAGGCATGCCTCTTGTTCATTAGGAACATTCTAAATAAGATTGTTTTCAGTACTCACATATCTTTAACATTCTTTGTAATTGGTGAGTCTCCCTATGCTAACTCCTGAATAAATACCTACTATACTAGGATTCTTTAGAATAAGACCCTCTCCACTGCAGGTTAGAACAAGTCATTGTAATTAATGAAAGTCACAACTGAGCATAGGGTCCCATCTAAAAAGCCCCATTATATCACAATAATGTTAGCATACAGGTGTGATTTAGTGACTTAAAGGCTAGATTCCAAAATCAAAGCATCTAGATTTGAATCCCTGTTTCTCTACTAATTAGAGTAGTGAAATTGGGTTTCTTAGTCTCGGTGAGCTCTGACGTCCTCATCAATAGTGTGGGATAATAGTATCTGTCACATAGCGTTTTTGTGAGGGATAAATAAAATAATATATGTTGTATGCTTTATAGAGCATGTTCCCAAATTAAATATTAGATACATAAATATGCACACATAAAAACCTTTTCTAAAAACTAAAATTGACCACAGACACAGAGAAACTTAAAACTATCAAGGAAAAAGTGATGAAAAAAATCAATGTGACTTAAAATTCTACAAATATTTTAGATCCTATAATGAAGTACAAACCATAAAAGAACAAAATTGATAAATTAGACTTCCTTGAAATTAAAATTTCCATTCAAAAGATATTGTTAATAAAATTTTACTATTAATAAAACATTATTGTTAATACTGTTAATAAAGGTAAGCCCCAGACTGGAAAATATTTGTACAATGCATATCTGATAAGGGACTTATATCTAAAATACATTAGAATTTTTATAATTCAACAAAAGATATCAAATAATTGAATTTTTAATAGGGCAAAATATCTGAATAGACATTTCTTCAAAGAAGCCCTATGCATGAAAAATAAATGAATGAAAAGATACTTGATATCATTCTTCCTCATGGAAGTTAAAATCACACTGAGAGGATATTTCACATCCACCAGAGTGGCTGAAGTGAGAAACATGGACAACACCAAGTGCTGGAGAGGATGCAGAACAACTGAACTCCTTCTCCACCAAAGGAAAGGAAAATGGTGCAAGCACCTTGGAAATTCATTTTTGAGCTTCCTAGAAAGTCACATATATCCCAGTATATGGCCCACATATTGCACTCCTAGCCATTTATCCCCAAAGAAACAAAAACATGTAACACAGGGGTTAATTAGAGCCTTATCATGATAGTGCGTGCTGATGTCAGAAAGGAAGCTCAACCTCAAAGAGATCAAAGAATCATTTGGTCATAATAGACATGTTGTACATATTTCTGTTTGTGTGTTTTCATTGCTGGAACAGAATACCTGAACGTCACAACTGAAAGGAGGAGAGGTACATTTTGTTTCACAGTTCCAGGAATTCAGCCAGTGCATGGTTACCTGACTCCAAAGCAGGAATGGCGGGGTAGAAGGGCATGGTGGAAGAGAACTTCTCAACACCTCACACCTAGGAAGCAGAGAGAAGAGAGAAGCTCAGGACAACAGTACACCCTTTCAGGTCATAACCCCAGTGACCCATCCCTTCCACACAGACCTCACCTTCTAACTCCACTCCAAAATAAAACCATAAATAAAGATCACATTAACTCCTCACAGGTATGGTGCCCACATGATCCAATCACCTTCCAAATGTCCTGCCTCTGAACACACAAGACTTTTAGGGACTATTTTAGATGTAAACCATACCAGTATGATTAGTTGCATGGATATACGTGTACATACCTGCCGAAAGCCTAGGTACTCCATACTTTAAGTAGATACATTTCTTTCACATACATTTTACCTCAGTCAACTTTAATTTCACAAGAAGTAACATCAGCCTTTGAGTCAGGACATTGAAGCATATGTCCAAGCTCTGAACTGAAAGCCATTTGCATGTTACTAAAAATTTTAGATTTAATTGTCATGGAATAAGTTGTCTGGTTAGATGAGATGTTACATACTTTGCGTTAGTTTATTAGTGGTGTGCAACACAGAATCTGACTTCAGATGTGACTGCATATGTGACAAGGACTTTATAGCTTTGCTCTAGTATTTACTAACTATGATCTTGGACAAGTTTTTTTACCTCTCTTGTTTCCTGGTCTGTGAGAGGACAGTATGAAGGAGAATTTCATGTATTTGCATAAGAACATTACTTGTCAAAGTGCCTGGCACTTGTGTAAGGATTATATAACTATGTGTTAGCATGCTTAGGTGGTTGATATAGGAATATTATTACGAGCATAAATGAAGGGCTCAAATCTTAGTTCTGCCACAGTAACTTAAGCAAGGTACTCCGGGTGACCCAAAGTTGGGTGATATTGCCTGGTGTATTAATTTGTTGGGGTTGCCAAAATAAAGTATCACAGTCTGAGTAGTTTAAACAATAGAAATTTATCTTGTCACAATTCCAGATGCTGGAGGTTTAAGAACAAGGTTATTTGTTAAGAGCACTTTCCTTGACTTGTAGATGACAGTATTCTTCCCACGTCTTCACATAGCCTTTCCTTATTACATCTGTATACTTCTTCTTGCTCAGATATTAGTCCTACTAGGTTAGGATCCACCCTAATGACTTCATTTTAACTTAATTGCCTATTCAAAAATTCTCTTTCCAAATATGGTCACATCTGACTTACTAGATGTTAGAATTTCATTACTGAATTTGGGTAGGGACACGAATGAACCTGTAGTGAATAATTCCCTGCTCATGAGAATTTCAGGGCTAAACTGAGAAAGTCCTGGGCAAGCTGCCATGGGGGATCACCTTAAACGTCCCTCTCAACTTCTCTATGCCTAAATTTGCACACGAATAAATTAATGAATATGGTAGAATCTGCCACCAACTGTTGTTTTAAGAATTGAAAGGAAAAAACATATTTGAAGCACTTGGAAATTTACCTAGCCAATAGTATGAAGATTTATTATTATGTAAATGTAGTGAAACTAAGATGTTACCTGGGATTTGAAGTTAAGGACCTCAGGATATGTTGAAGGTCAATGAGTTCAAGGGCTTCTTGTTAACTGAAATGTCAAGAAGTATAATAAATCAATAGGAGAATAAGATAATCAAAGTTTTTGTAATTTATCAAAAGATGGAGCAGGGCTAATTCTTACCTACCCAAAGTTTAGATTGTCGTCATTGTTCTAATTTATGGAGCACACAGTCAAAGCAGTGAGATGGTCTTTAAATGTGTCCATGAACCAGGATAGGGCCAAATTCTCCATTTTTAGTGAATAGACTCTAAAAACAAACAAACAAACCGGGACTGAATGGAGCTCTAGGTCTTAATTAGAGTTCAAATGCTTTGCCTTCAACTGATGGCAGATTTCTGCAACTATTGCGAAGTTCTTATTTGACAGATCTTTTATTGTGTCACTGTATCCTTGATGGAATAAAGAATATAACAAAGGATAGAAATCTCTGAAAAGATTTTACTTCTTCAATTTAACCATTACTGAAATGAATCTCTTTGTTAGTACAAAAAAAAAAAAATCCCTGCATTACAGTATATGTGACTTTGAATTCTAAGAAAATCTCTTTCCCTTTTTGTGGGAGCCTATTTGTCATTCCCATGATGTAATCTCGGTCACTCCAAAAAAGATGAGGATCCAGATCTTTAAAGAGTAAGACCAAACTGATAAAGGATATACTTAACACTCATGTAACAGGAATAAAGCAAGCCTGAAAACTTTATTTTGATTAGTGAAAAAAGTAATCCCATCTCCCCCTCCCTGAAGAACAAGAAATATCTGAGCACAACATTTTGGCTCTGGTTGTAGATGGCAGGAAGGGGGTGTCCAGTGGCTGAAAATTCCTTGGGACTGATTCGTTGGGGATTCAGGTGAGTGAGATTGTGAGCATATCAGAGAAGTTGTTCGTTTTGGTCCGAAGGACTTTAAATGTCAGATGATCCCTGGGTGTGGTATGCTGCAAAAAGAGGGACAGACCTCACTTCCCCTATCCTCCAGATGTTTATTGTGACACTCAGTAACGCACTTGCAATAGGCAGATGTCAACTTGCATAGCCACAGTGAATGAGTCCCAGACCACAGAAGACTAACGCCTCTTTGGGTTTATTCTTAGCATAAAGACCCAACACCTTCATTGTTTATAAAGTGCCGCAAAATCTGGCTCTTACTTCCTTCTCCTTGCCTCCATTTGTACTCTAGACACAGTGGTTGGTCTCTTTGTTCTCTGATCTATCATGATCTCATCCAATGTTGTGATTTTAAATATTATATCCACACTAATGACTCCAGAATTTTTATCACTAGCCATGAGCTCTTTCCCGAGTTCTAAACCATGTATTCAACAACCTATTCACATCTTTACTTTGATAGCCATTAGGCATCATAGGTCTAGGCTGTCTGTCTTAAATTCAGTTCCCCAAAGCAGACTTTGAGACAAATATTGATGTACAAGTTATTTATTTAGAAGATTGTAGCAGAGAACACTAGAGAGGGAGTAGGGGTTAAGAGAAGGACAGGAAGCCAATCGAAGTTGCATTTTGGGGCAGGTTTCCATTGTGGGAGCTGGGGCTCAGTTCAGTTTGAAAGCTCCAGGAGCCCCGTAGAACACCTTGTAATGTCACCACCCAAGGACTGAAGAATATGGAAGATTTACTTCAGCAGCTTTCCCTGCATTATCTCTGGGAAGTATGGGAGGATATTGCTCCCTGCCCTTTCCAGCTTCCCTACACCACAGGCTTGACGTAGCTTTGGGGCTAAGAGTTGTGCACATTTGTTGCTTGGGGGCCTGAAGTACCATGTGTCAAAATCATAGTCCCCAGCGTGCTAGCCCTTGGAGACAGACCTTAGGAGGCAATTAGGACATGAGGAGGGTGTCCTTAGGAACTGGCCCTTATAGAAACATTAGAAAACCTATTTCCTTTATCTACTCTGCCATGCAAGGATACAGCAAGACCACAGCCATCTGGAAAGCAGCAACAGGACCACTGAAATCCAACCGCATGGGCACCCTGATCCCAGATATGCCAGCCTCTGTAACTGTGAGCAGTAAATTTCTGTTGTTCAAGCTCTTTGGTGTGACCTCACACTGAGTGTATTTTTGTTATAGCAGCCTGCATTGACTGAGATGCTGCCTTCAGCACATACCTATGGCATATGAGCATCACGGGTTCATGGTGGGGTATCAACAGCATCTGCTGCACTGCCCACGTGGAACTCTCTTTAGACTTCTCCTTCTCAGTTAATGCCATCTTCATTCATCAAGAGGCCCAGGCAAAACTTCGGTGCCATGTTTGGTGCCTCTCTTTTTTCTTTTACACCCACATTCAGATCCGCCCATCGTATTAGGACAGTGCTACTTTGAATTAATCACCTAACCTGACCACTTCCCATCACCTCTATAGGTACCATATCAGTTCAAGCCATATCACTGCTACGTAGTCACTTTTTTACTGGCCCCCTTTCTATTTTATGTCCAAAGCAATATTTTTTTTAAAAATGTAAGTCAGTCACATCCTTTCCATTCATGAAATCCTCCAAAGATGGCCAGATTCCCATCATACTCAGAGCAGAATCTGAGGTGTACACAGTGGCTTACTAGGCCTGTGTGTACTCCCCTGTCTTCCACATTTTGTCTGCCCCTCATGCTCAGTATGCTTGAGCCCCACGGGCCACCTGTCCCCTGTAGATGTACTGAGTCCCTTCGTCCCTCAATTGCTTCCCACTATTGCTCTCCCATTCCTAGATGTTGGCATGGGTGCTTTTTGCCATTATTTACATTACCTTCTTAGTAGCACCTTTAGAAATAGGCTTCCTCCAAACACACACTCTAAAAGAGCTCTGATCCTCAGACAGAAATTCTAACCCTTCGTCCGGCCTAGTTTTCTTCATAACACTTATTAGCTGAAATTGGGACATTTATTCACCATTTTTAAAATTTGCTTGGTTGCTTTCAACTAAATGTCATTTTCGTAAAGACAGACTTTATCACATTCAGTGTTGTATTCAAATAACCCAGGATGGGCACATCAGTTATGATTTGCTTTAGGAATATCGTAAAGAATCAAGCAAAGAGTGCTGCGTGCTCCTCCCCAGGGCCTTGGCAAAGCTGCTTCCGCTGTCGTCTTCTTTGCCAACTGACATCCAATGCTTTTTCCCATTTTCATACTTATCCTTCATGTATCACCTAAAACATTTTCCTCACAGAGGTCTGCCCCCATCCTGTAAATTAGATCAGCATCTCTCCCAGTTATATATTATTCAAGGCACTCTGTATCTTTCATTAGAACATTTGCTTTTTCTCATAATGTGATTTATTCAGGTGATGATTTGACTAAAATCGGTTCTCTTAAACTGCAAGCTCTATGAGCATAGGATTTCAGTATACTTTTTAAAAAATGATTAAAGTGATACAAAGATATGGCCATAAAGAATATTGAATATGGAATGAACTTACAGATGTTTATTAAAAGATACGAGTTTTGACCTTGGGCTTCAAAGATGTAAGGAGATACTTAGATTAAATAATATATTCAAAATGCATTCAAGCACAAACACAAAGAAGCTACAGTAAGGCCAACACATAAACACATCTAAATGAACCACACAATCTCACATTGTTCCTTTGTGAACTTTTATACGTTAATTTTTTTTTTACCTGAGGATGTGAATGCAGTCTTTTGTGCCATGTTGAGTTTTTTCCACTACGGAAATGTATTGACCTGTTCAAAGACTACACAGGAATCTCCTTTTGTTCACCATGCTTTGACTCAAGGGTTTAGGCTTTATTGTGGTCTGCAATCCAACTGGATAAGACACAAAGTCCAGAAGATAATTTCTCTTTTATAACTCATAGTACATAATATTATCTCATTTCACTGAATTAACAAGCAAAGGTTGGAGAACAGAGTCCATTTGGACAAATGGAACCAACTAGAAAAAAAGAGACCAGAAGGATGGAACAAAACATAGACATGTGAGAGGAATTAGAGGAAAACTTAAATGAAGCTCTCTAAAAGCACAGTACTTGCAGATAACATAGCACACATATGCATAATCTAGGACACCAAAGTGCAATCAAAATTTTAAACATAGCCCTTCCTTAATTAAGATTTTGTACTAGAATTGGTAGAGAATTCTTTTAAGGAAAAACTATAATCCATGATATGGCATAGCAAGGCAGTCACTCATAAATTTCCATAGAAATTGGCAGACTTTCCAAAGTTATTTGGCAATATTTATTAGGAACCTTAAAAACATTCCTGCTTTATATCACAATCATTTTTTTAAAAACTACTCTAAGAAAATTTTCAGATATACGTGTAAGGATTTTTAATAAGAAATATCCCTTGCAAAAACTTATAACTGTTAGAAATAGGAACGAAGTGAAATCTCTAATAATGAAGTAATAGTTACATAATTCATGATATGTATATAGTAATTGTTTTGCAAGCATTATAAATCATAATTTTGAAGGATAAGAATATGTAAAAGTTTCCCTGAATATGACTTTAAGGGTAGAATGATATTTTTACAAACTTCTAATAAATTATAAATCTCTTATTTTTGACAACCAATATTTCATCACACTTATATTCTGTTTTGTGATGCTACAGATTGAATCCCAGTCTTCCCACATCTTAGGTAAGCATTCCGACATCACCTCCTTTCCCAGCCCTAACATATTTTAATATATCCTAGTGTTAAGTTTTAACATCAGGATAGACACTGGTTTTAAACAATTAGTACAACTGTACTTGTTATCATAGTATAGTATCTGCTTGGGGCAGCTTATGAAAATAAAGCAAAGTGCCTTCCTTAATTCTCTCATTTTCTAGCAAAAAAGAGGTTTTCCCAGAATCTCGGAACAAGATTACAGTGAATTTTGACAGAACAATAAACAAAAGCAGTGCTCTGGAAGTCTCTTTTCTGTTTCATTTTTTCTCATTGGCAGGCATACTATTGCTCTGTCTCTCTTTTAAATCAAGCTCTCTACCTCTGTCTATATGGCAGAAGATAGGTGCGTAGACAGCGCTGCATTTCGTATATTCACATTTTCAGACATGAGAAAACATGTACATCCACGTCTTGGTTTTAATTCTAAATTGTTGTACTTTAAGTCCGTTGCGCAGTTTGGGACCACACTAATGGCAGCCAGAGAAGATGACTACCAGGGTCTCACCCCTGAGCGCGTACACAACATTTGCCAGGAAATCTGTGAACTGAGGATACTACCGATGGTCAGTAGTGTCTGTGAGGTAAAGAGAGAACACTATTACCTGTGTTGTCAAGTAGGATGTTTCCACGATGGCCACTGATATTTATAATTTAAACTGCCTTAACCCAGGAAGGGACTCTCTTGACTTTCATGGTGATGTCTTTAGAGATAAAGTTCCTTTCAGATCAGGTTTCTTTGCACATTAAAATTAAATGCTAAAATCAGTTTTATCCCCAACCTCATTCCTTTGCTTTTTTCCTCCTCTTTTGACTCCTATTTCACGGTCTGTCTCCTCCTAATACAAGATAACTCCCACTGGTTTCTGGAGGCTCATGCTCTCTTACTCATACAAAAGAAGAATGAAAAATGATCCTGCTCACCATTAAAAAAAGCCCTACACATTAATGTAATTGGATCATACTCTGTCACATGCTCATCTCTAAACCAATCACTGCAACTGTGTAGTTGGCCTCAAGCTGAAGTCAGGACCTTTTGCCTAACCCTCTGAGTCAGGGGGAACTTCAGCTTTCCCTGAAATACGTGGACCACACAGGTGGAACACGTATCTTGCAAAGAATAGGAAAAGGATCTTAGTTGACCACAAACAGCAGGTGTCTACACTGTTGTTTTTATTAAATATTAGTATAGGGAGTTATTGAGTCTTTTACATAATTTTCTCTCATTTTTAGATTTTCTAACATAATATCTATTACTTATTTAGTCACATACTCCCTTCAGCCAAAAAAAGTAATGTGATTATTGAAAATGTCTTTCTAACCCTCAACTCCAGCTGTAGCAACACACACTCCCCTACCCCTAATATTCTAATATTTTATACCCTCGTGAATTTTTTCTTCCTGGTGTCTACTCCTGCCTCTCCACCTCGCCTCTGCCATTTACAGTCTGCTTACGTACCTCCCTTTCTGGAAGTCTTTCTCAACTGCTTTCCCTCTTCCCCGCTTCACAGGAAAACATCGCTCATTGTATGTATCTTAATAGCAGTTTATACTTAAAGCCCAATTTTATACAACTCCTAACATGGTGCCTATCACACAGGACTACTAAAAATACGGACAGCATTCCAAAACTGAACACATTCTAACCTTTGACAAAATTAGCCAAAAATATTTTGCTTTCAAAAATAGCCCCCAAATTCTTCAGTATTAGCTAGATATCTAAGTCATCAGCCTATGGTTAAGATAATTTAAAATACGTGAAATGAAGTAATTTCTGTCTTATGTGAACATACTCTGAATTTGTAAGTGCTGTATTGGTTCTACCAACTGTGTACTTGCATATGCAGAAATTAAACATTTCATACTCCAAGAATTTAACTTAAATATCACAGACTGTGCATTAATCAAGGTAGTTTAAACTTCTCAATATGCCACTGCTCTTTGGGCCACTCCATGATTATGGAATCCCCAATGATGACACTCGGGAATCCTCCTGTACCTCCTGGATTATTTATCTCCCGTCCTCAAGGTTAATTCACATGAAACAATTTCTCTTGTTAAATGCCAATTTTGCCCTAAGGTATGAATGTTTAATCCTCATGAAGGTAGTGGGAGTTACATGTGTGCAGTGGTTACAGTCCCTTAACTAATTAGTGGTGAGAGGATGTTAATAAGAGAGTGATTTATATAATACCAAGGAACTGCCAAATAGAGTAAAATCTAATTTAGACCAACTGGTGGAAAGCCAGAATTAACTGGTAAAAAAAAGAAGTAGGAATTGAAAGATATTCTGAAAGAAATTACAAATCAGAGCTTTCCACCATATTTGTCAGCTCAAAGTGTATTGTAGGCTTTAATGGAGTCGAGGGCAGAAAGGGAGATGCCAAGTAAAGATGCTATGGAAAATGCCTTCAAATGAACAGGTAATAGTGATTGTCATTTATGAAATATTTCAACATAAATTACATTTATGACTGAGCCTTTTTTCTGAACCTATTGCTGTCCGACATCGTTGTATTGACTGGTGTGGCCGGGAGTTGTAATGTTCCCTTATGAATCTGGCGGAAAGGGTATCTGGTTTATACACCTAGGAGTACAAGTACACAGTTGTAGGGAATAAATGCACTTAGTTTAAGAACTTCACAGCAATGTGGGAAGGCTCTTATAGTCACATATTTCTGGTAATAATTTGGATTATGCAACTAATTATTGTGCATATGATGGGTATGATTGGTATTTTGTTATTGTTTTAATGAGCAGTTTTCTAAATATTGATGAATCTCAACACAAGTTTGTCAACCCTTTGACTTTTTAATTGGGTGGCTGCCTGTTTCTATCCTTTTGCTTGTCTCTCCATCCCACTTACATATTTAGATACTAGTCTCTTACCAGCTTTGCCTCTGAGAATATTAATATATGTATATGTTTATATCTTTCCCTATATAATGTCATAGAAAGATATATAGTATCACAGACACACATGCAAGAGAAAGTAAGAATATTAGGCTTCCAATGGTTAGGTACAGATCCAGTTAACAAAAGAGGCAAACTGGTCCCACATAGTTCTATCTTTCAAGAGGATATTTTCCTCTGACATATACTTGCTTTCTTCGGCATCCCCTACAAAGTCTTTCCTGGTTTAGCTGTGTCTTAATAGGCTCAAATGGTTATGCTTTGATTTGTTGGTCTAATATTTTCTTAGGATTTCACAGCTTTAATTTTCCCCCTTAAATCTGAACCTTTTTTCACAGGCCTGGAGTCTGAACTCTTTTTATGGCTTGTGTCTAGACACAGCCCCGAAGTTTCATGTAGTCATGGATGGGGCTTTTTGAGAGGTGGCTGGATCTACAGTATGTGATGCTGGGATTAATTCATGGTGTAATGCTAGGTTCAAGAGCACTAGGATTAAGGGTGTGAGTGCTACCACCCTAAGTACCTAGATAAGACAAAAGGGGCGGAAAGAGGTTGCAAAGGTCCCTTGTTTGTTTGCTTGCTTTTGCTTTTCTGTCCCCATGAACTGGTTCTCCTCTGCAATGCCCCTCTGCCGTGCCGCCCCGCCTTGAAGCTGGCCAATTGTGGACTGAGACCTCTAGAGACTATGAGCTAAATAAACCTTTCCCCATTTCACTTGTGACTATCAGGTGTTTTGTCTCAGCAGCAAGAGAAAAGTAACGAAAAGCATCTCAGACACCTTTTGATACTGAGGCCACAGTCTTCTTGTTCCTTTCGTCCTTGCTCCAAGACTTAAGCAGCCCTGTTCAATCAGAAAGTCACAAACTTATAAGTCTTACCCTTTACAATCACAGTATTTGAAATCAGAGTTTCCTCTTGTTTCTGTCTGCTTTTTAATATTTTTAAACTATTTTATAGCTTTTTCCTACAGAGTTGGGCATAAACACTTCCCTTTTCCACCGTGACCAGAAGTTGACTTTCAACTATTTTAAATAAACTTTAATGCTCACATTAGTAAAGATTTCTGTGTATCCAAAGTATTATTTGACTTCATTTTCAAAGGATAATTTTGCTGGATATAAAATTCTAGTTTGACAGGCTGGTTTTTTCCCTGACCTGAACTCTTTAAAAGAGCTGTTCTTTCTTACCATGTGTTTTTTAATGTTTCCGATGCTGTCAACAGGAATTCTCAGCACAGTTCCCCTTATCTAGCCCCTCCCCTCTAATAACTCTTAAGGCTTTCATGATCACTGGCTTTCAGCAATTTTATAATGATGCATGAAAATGTATTCTTAGTTTGTTTCTCTTGCTTGGATTCACTGAACATTTTGAATCAAAAAACTAATATTTTTCATCAAATCCAAAAGTTTTTGTCATTCTATCCCAACCTTTTTCTGGGACTCTGATCACATTCATTTTAGTCTGTTCATATTGTCTCACTATTTTTTGAGTCTCTAGTGATATTTTTGTTTGTTTGTTCATGTTGGCCTTGTCTTCCTTTGATTTTTTTGCTTGTAGTATCTAATTTTCTGTTATGCCCATCCATGAAATTTTCATTTTAACTGTTGTAATTTTATGCCAGCACATCCTATTTGCTTCTTTTTGGCAGTTTTTAGTTTGGTACTGAGATTCCTTTTTGTTCTTTCATTTTTCATAATTCTTGTTAATTCTGTATGGTTATTTTAAAATCCTCTTTGGACAGTTCTAATGTTTATGTCATTTCCAGGTCTATTTGAATTGGCCAATTTTTCTTCTTATTGGGGTTAACATTTTCCTGCACATGCCTATGTCTATTAATGACTATTTATGCTCCACATGATGGATGCTGTGTTGTTGAGGGTAGAAGCTTAGCATTTGGCCATTGACTCAAGTTTATCCATTTGCAGATTTTAAGAACTTCTTTTTTTTTGCCCAGTTCCCTTAAACACAAAGTCTCTCACTCATAATAATTGAATTTTGTATGTTTTTAACTTTACAACAGGTTTATAGAGATATGATCCACTAGTAACTTGAAGAGTACTTGGATTTACAATGATTTGGTTGAAGATTTTCAATTTATGATGAGTTTGTTAAGGTATTAAGTGTATTTTTACTTAAGTATTTCAAATTTATGATGAGTTTATTGGGACATAATCTCATTTTAAGTGGAAAAACAGCTGTATTCCAAATACATACAGAAGTAGTCATTTCACATATTTTTTTCCCCTTTTAAGAGTAAGGGATAATTTGATACTGTTACTCTATCGTGGCCAGAAACAGAAATCTCTCAAGTGTAAAGGTACAGTACACAGTTAGCTCATCTGACCCTAAAGAGAAACCTGGTCCAGAACTTGCTGTAGGGATAAAGCTAATGGGAGAATTAAATCACTCCAGTCATTGGTGGAAGAATGCTTCGTGGTCATGTGAGCCTGCAAAGAAGGAGCTTGGATTAGACAGCCTCTAAGACCTTTTCAAAATCTAGATTATGTATTTGTACACTTAGAAGAAGTTAAAAGTAATAGAAAACGCAAATCAAAATGGATTAAATAGTAAGTACACTAATTGGTGGTGTTGCAGCCTTCTGGGATGATTTGATCCAGGGACCTCATGCAATTTATCTTTTCATCTCTCCAGTCAATCATCTAAGAGATTACTTTTAATCTAAGTCTGATTCTCCCCTTAGTCACTCGATGGCTGTCAACACTTCTGGGCTACATGTTTATTCATTTCAGTACAGACAGAAGTATCTCTCAAACAAAGGGCTTTTTCCTTCCCGTTGACTCTACCAGTTAAGCTTAGAAGTTATGTTCACTTGTGCACTTACTACTTAGCTAAGAAAATGGGAAATGCTTGATCAGTACATTTCTCGAAGACAATCATATGAGTGGTTTAAATGAATAGGAGCCCATCCCTAGGACCCTGTCCCTGCTGGACCTGGAATTGGCAACATTCAAACCGCCTGGCTGCCACATAATGGAAGAAATTTGCAGGGGATGTTAAAATGACAAATATGATGCACATTCTGGTTACGCTTGAAATTTTGACAATATACTACTTTTCATTTATAGGATATACATTTAAATGTTTCAGAGCGCACAGGGATTGTCTTCTATCTTCTGCATTAAGCACATATTTGTTACGTAATTGAGAGAATAAACAAATCCATTAAGATGATGCTTTTATTGTTGCCAAAAAAGACAGTATTTTAGCATTTGAAGAAATTAGAGTTTAGTTGGAGCATAACTGCAGGCTCAGATAACTTGAGTTCAAATATTACCTCTATAAAATGGCACTAAGAGCATTAAATGTATCTACCACCTTGACATACAAAATCACAAATAATATCAATTTAAGTCTTCTATTAGTGTGAACAGGAATCCTTTTTCACATTTTTCAGCTAAAGACTCTCAGATATTAAGTATGTAATGTGAATTGCGAGAGAAGCAGATTTGGACCCATGTCAGGTAGGCTGTGGAGCTCCTGCTCATCAAGTCTTCCTAAATGCCTCCGAAACTTCAGTACACATCACAGCTCCCAGAAGGGCTTATTAAATATGCCTTTCCAGACCTCACCTCCAGAATCAGTACCTAGTCAGTCAGGTGTGGCCTGAGAATTTGCATTTATGATGGTGCTCTAGTGGTTTCGTTGGGGGTAGTAATGAGCTTACATGGAGAAATCCATCAACCCACATGATATTTTCACAGTACTGTGAACATTTAGCATAATTCCGCATACATGGAAGTGTTAACTGTTCTTTATTTAGATATCTGGTTATCACTCCCTTATCTTCGCGATTTCTCTTTTCTAACAAAGTTCCCTGATGTATAAAAACATTTGAGAAATCTTCCTTTGGGTCATTATTTCTAGTGCTTTCTCCAGTACCCTAAATGGTTTGCTAGTGGTCTAGGAGAGTTAATGCCCTTACCACTTTGTAATTTAATTTTAGGGAGTAAATAAACCACAAGACAAAATCTGTTATCCTATCAATCCATTTGCCAGGGTCTGAAAGCATTAAAGTAATTTATCATGAAATCACAGTCACATGAACAAAAAGTTTTCTGTGAGCTCTTGGTTTCACACTCAACTTGAAATTTCTCCCAGTATCCACTCTTCACGACAGCTGCCTAGGTGGGCGGGTAATAAATTGGCCCTATGGGGCTCTATTACCTTAAAAACAGTTTTTCTCTTTCATTATTACATTGAGTTTCTCACCAGCTCGAAATTTTGGTCAAGAAGATAGCCCCAGCTGGCCCAGCAACTCTGTCTGCAGTTTATGAAGCAGCAAACGGGTTACTTTCATGTGTTCGGTCTCTCAGAAACATTGTGATGTGGTCAGTTTGGAGGATTGACTTCATGACTCTCTCGTTAGCCATCAGTTCTGTGTCTGACTAAAGGTAAAAATATTTTTTCCCTAAAATCATTCCTCAGAATAAGAAGGAATTCCCTTAAGTAGTTTGTAGTCTGGTGAACTCCCAGTTACTTCATTTGGATGACATTGTAGTGAAAGCAAATGTCCTCATTTCGTGCAAGTGGTTACCTGTGATTAAGAGACAGGGTTTTAAATATAGATATAGCTTCTATTTTTTTATTTCCAGAACATTTCAGATATAGGCATCTGAAAAAGAAATACTTTCACTAAGATTCTTTGACTACGTTAAGAGAATCTCACTCAAGCCAGCCTAGCTTAAGCAATGAACGGGACTGTTTCCAGAAGGCAGAAGGGCTCCATGACCTCCATGCCCGGAAAGGCTGTACTTCTGAAAGGGACCAGATTATGACACCGTGTACCCTGAGGTCCCAGGTAGCCTTCGCTCCTTCCTTTTGTCTTTGATTTTCTGTTTCCTTTTGTTGGAAACTTTTCTCTCCCCACACCAATTTTCCCAGCTTCTCTGTGCATGCAGGGAGAAAGACCTATCTGCAGCTCCTGAGAATACGTTCTCCACTTGGGAGATTGGCCTTGATGCCCCATGGCTCCGCAGACTCATTCTGAACTTTAACAGCAACTACCTAATAGTCTCATCTTACATCAGATCCACACAGCAGAGACAGGATGCCAGGAGGCTACATAGAGAGCAAAAAAAAAGATTTTCAGATAATGTTGGTCATTACAAGTTGAGATAAAAACACAAAATACCTACATTTTAAACAAATTATTTTAAAGGAGAGTTGTTTGTGTTAGTAATTCTGTATTTGGTGTCAAATAAACCCTTAGAGACATAATGTACTAGAGAAAATCATGACATGTATTTCTTTGG
Organism: Dinomys branickii; assembly: GCA_004027595.1. Lineage (NCBI taxonomy): Eukaryota > Metazoa > Chordata > Mammalia > Rodentia > Dinomyidae > Dinomys > Dinomys branickii. The sequence continues at coordinate 21,798 of PVLD010004415.1, forward strand.
CCTGCCTGGATCTCTTCCCTTCTTGTACCAACACCCTATGTGTTCGTAAGTCGTGACTTTTTCCCACTCCCTGAAGTTCTGGTGATACTGTGAGTCACATAACTCTTCCTCTCTGCCACAGCAACAGTGTGGCACAGGAGGAAACAGGCCAAATGTCCATCAGAAGCAGACTAGGTAAACCAAATGTGAAATATACATGCAATGGACTAGGTTTTGTCCATAGAAAGAAATGAAATTCTGATCCATGCTACCACAAAGATGAACCTTGAGAATGACTCAAGGTTGATGAACCTATGCCGAATGACTTGGCGAGGCACAGAAGAATAGATGCGTGTTCCCCTTTTCTTCAAGTACCTGGGATAGGCAAGGACATACCTAGATAAGAGGCAGAGTACAGGTCACCAGGGGCTGGGGAAAGGAGCACTGGGGAGTTACACTTAGGTGTGTACAGAGATTTTGTTGGAAAAGAAGTTATGATGATGGTCCCACAGCACGGTGCTTGATGCCTCTGAGTGGTATCCTTAAAATATTTGAAATGATAAATTGTATGTGATATGTTTTACTACCCTAAAAACAAATAAGCCAGGTGTCGTGACATAAACTTGTAGATCCAGCTACTCCAGAGGCTGCAGCAGGAGGGTCGTCGGGGCCCAGAAGTCGAAGGCCATTCTGGACAATATAGGTAGACCTAGTCTCAAAACAAAGATAAAAAACAAACCAAATAAGAGAAGAGTGAAGGCATGTCATCCTCTATTAGTGGGACGCGGAGGGGTATAATGAAAGTGCTTGGAATTTGGAATCTGTATAGGCGAACATAGTCCCTCCTCCTCCTCCTCCTTCTCCTTGTCCGTTTAGCATTGTAAGTGGAATTCCTCTAAGATCCCTAGCAGTTCTCCAGCTATCTAATCCCAGCAAAGAAACAAGCCCACCTCAGTCCCACCTGATGTCAAAACTAGTAAGTGAAGCCATCAGAACAAATTTCACCATAAAGACAGTCTTGCCAAGAGAGTCACTGTGGAGAATGGGTCCTTCCCTGTAGAAATGTAGAATGTTAGATTAATGCTAGCATTTGCCGAACTTTCAAGAAGCCAAGGTCAAGATTTTGCTATATTCACAATTACTTGTGCTATTTTCCTTTATTTGTCTTTATATCAACTCGTTACTTTTACTGAAATATAGATTTGGAAAGATAACTTCACTCTACTATTATAAATATAAAACTAGTATCCATTATCACAAAGAGAACATAAACTTTTAAGCAAATATAATTTTAGAACAAAGCATGGTATCAAATTCTTATTATTGTCTATCACAGGAATAAGGCTTATTCTTTCCTCCCAAATAATGAGCTGTTAAGCCATTCTAGCAGTAAATAAAGATGTTCTCATGGCTTATTGAAGAGATTGGATGCCATTTGCAGTGGGAACAGCATTTTCACAGAGATCCAAATATGCTCTTTACTGTTTCTTTCCTTGTAACACTTCCCATTGTCTAAGGTTTTCTTTTGCTTTTAGGGGCTTTTTAGTTATGGTTTGTTTTGTGGTATGGAGGATGAAACCTAGGGCTTTATGCATCTGGACAAATGCTCTCCCCCGAGACACAGCCCTGGGCCTTTTTAAAAACTCTTTTTTAACAGGGTTTTGCTAAGGTAGTTTGGCCAGCCTGGAAGTTAGCTATCCGTCTGCCTCAGCCCATTGTCTCATTTTAATACTTATGGTTTGTGTCCTATTCTTTAAGGTGTGTGGATCTCATTCAGCCTTGTTTTCATGATGAGAAGACAGATACCTGAGAAAGAAAGTACTTTCCCAAGTCATACCATTAGCAATGCTTCTTTCAACACTCACAAGACCTAACTTGCGTTAAATGAACAACACCATGCCAGGTGTTCTGTCCTGTGTTTCACAGGCGTCACTTGTTTAAGCCCTCACAAGAGCTCCTCAACAGGTATAGCCAGGCTCAGAGATAGCAAATTTCTTAATATTCTTAGTAAAAGATCCTGTTAGACAAATGTGATATTCAGCAGCCAGCTTCTTTACAGTTGCCTCTAGAAGGCTTCCTGAGTTCTTCTCATGCCCCTGAGTTTGACGAGAAGTAAATGCAAAGTGCCACTTTCCTCCCCAATCACAGGCTTTCTGTTGGGTTTTCTATCCACAAAAACTGCAGTTCATTTTTAGGAAAGGAAAAATAACCGCTGAGTTGTTAGCAGAAGCATAGCTGATGAAATTGTAATCTTGGGTACAGAAAGCATTAATTTCTTATAAAAATAAACATATATTAACCTAATTTCATTGTAGTTTTGTTTAGTGTATTCATTTTTTAAAAGAGCATCTATTAATGTCTGAGATTACCCCACAAGTAAATCTTTCACACATGTAATCTCTCTAAAATAGCAACGAGTGGAAAAGCACGGGAAGCCACATAAATAAAAGCCATTTTTCTTTTCAGCACAGAAACTTTGCTTTTCTTTCCCCTCAGCTGCTTACTTCTGTACAGTAACAGACTGAGGAAGATCGTGTTGCACAATTTGGCATCTGCAGAGTTTATATTTTTCAGAATATTTAATAAAAGGCCACCAAATGTTAAAATAATTATCCATTTCCTCTCTGTGCGCAAGTTTTTTCCATTGCAGAATTTCTTAATTAAAAAATTAAACTGTTCTATTAATTAAGAAACTGCTGTAGACATTGCAGTCACTGAATAAAGGAAAGCTTTTGTTTCTTTCATCAAGGTCTGACTCACTCTCTGAAGAAGGGCTTTTCTGGCAGCTCCCATGAATCTTTCTCTGCTTGGATTTCTTCCCTTCCCTCTTAGGCCAATGCCTTAGCTTCTTCCACTGTAGTACTCACACCATTGGAACTCGAATCATTGTACTCGTCACAATACATTGATAAGGTAGCATATCGTATAAACATTTAATTCACACAAATGTCTAATGTTTGGTTTCATAAAAGTGAGCAAGAATGAAATAGAAAGTATGAATAAAACTAACAGCTAAAAAATGTGGATTACTTTGTTGACCATTCCTTGAACAATCTGCTGTCCTGGCGTGGATATGAGATACGCGACTCTGTGGTTCCATTTCCAGGTTTCCATTCTCATATGCTTTTTACAGGGTTGCTTTATCCCCACAGTGAGTATGACTTGGTGTTTTAGGATTTGTATCTTAACAATATGTTCCACAAACACTGCCTTTAGATGTCAATTCTTAGATAAGATGCATGTCTGGATGCAAAGTCAAAATGCATTTAAGAAAGGTAGAGCTATATGAGTGTAATTAAAAACACAGTATATGTTTAATTTTTTAAAGAAAAGTACCGTCAAAAACACACTGCCATGATTCTGCCACCGTATACTCACCCTTGCGTGAAGCACACTCATGCCATCACCCTCCTCATCTTCTGAAACAGTTCTTGAAGTTCTCTGTCCTAAGCATCCTTTTGGGGTTGCCTTGATGTCCTGAATCAAATAAATGCTAATTCCCTGCTCATCTGAGGGAGATACAGAAGCTTCACAGCGAAAGTCCTAGTGAATGAGGTGCGTGAGGACACACTATAATGTGTCACCTGCCTGCCTTTAGGCACCTGGCTGCAACGTTCACCATAAGTTTCATCTCACCTTGTAAAGACAGTCAGGAAAAAGGACTTCCAGAATCGCAAAAAAAAAAAAAAAAAAAGACAAGAATGGTGGGATAAATGTGTTCCAAGCAAGTATTTTGAGGGAGATATGGCAATGTGACTTTTACTATCATAATTTTTAAATATTTAAATATTCACCATAGTTTTTAATCACTCTTTGACGTGTAGGTTGTAAGGTTTTCTTTGTTTCCCTTACACAGTATGTGTTTTTCTTTAACCCTGATTTTCTCTCACTCAGCTCCATAAAACAAATTGCTGGTCTCTTATTTCCTTCAATCCTGTGTACATCATGAGTGGCAGGAACCCTTCTCTTTCATCTTGCATGGGCTTTTGTAAGTTGCCTTGCAAAATATGGTATGCAGGAATCTTCTACTTCTTCCAAGTTATTTGTGCTTTGGACTCCTAGGGCGCAGAGCACACAGAAGCTGAGAGGTGTGCATATAGGTTTAGTAAGAGAGATGCATGGAATGGGGCAAAGCATTACAGCATCCTTTCGACCAAATACCTAGGACTTTCTTCCAAGACATGAAAAATATGACTCAGGATAATTACAACTAAAATTTAAGTATGCATACATAAAAAAGTTCTAATAAACAAAATTAAGCATATAATCAAAGGTTATACAATGGAATTTTAAATCATCTTCATTTTTCTTTCATTGAGGCTGGGAATGAAGGTAAGGGCAGAAGCAAGAATTACAGTGGTTCTTTGCTTGGAACCTGAGTGAAAGGTGACAAGCACTATGCACTCTAGAGGTTGAGAATGAAGTGAGATACAAACACATGAGATACCAATGGGACACAAGACAGATGTTCCTAGGAGTCTACTTCTTCATTTCTTTCCTTATAAGACATCTTTCAGGCCTGGGGATGTAGCTCAGTGATAAAGGGTATGTTTAACTTACACTAAGCTCTGAGTTCATTTTGTAGCACCAAAAACAATTTAAAGACATTTTTCATGTAGCTTCTGGTAGGGCATTGAACTAACATGTAGGGGATACACAATGAGTACAATTCTATCCTTTAGAGGCTTACAGTCTGTTAGAGAGATGTAGACATTAGACATTCGATTAGTCTTTCCAGACTGAATATGTCAGTGTGTTATACATTCATCCAGACTTTGAGTACAGATCATTAAAAAAAAATAGGTCTTTATTAAGAAAGTAGGATGGAAAAGTAGACAATATGCAATTAAATGTGTACAGTAGTCATGAGAGTTACTGGGAGAAAATAATACAAGGTAAGGTAGAAGGGAGTTACTTTTTCAAGCGGAGTCACAGAGGTCTTAGCCTAAAAAGGTAATATTTTAGCTGAAATATGAATAAGAAAAAGTCAGATCTTTAGAGGATAAGATGGAAAAGTATGTCAAGCAAAGGAAAGAGCAGGCACAAATTCTCAAAGTCAGGACAGATCTTCAAGTGCTGGAGGAACAGAAAAAATGGTGCACACTTGGGGTCCATAGAAAGACTGAACGAGCAAGGGTGGGAGCAGCCCTATTGGCTAAATGGATCTGGTTTTCCTGATTATACTGGGGCTAAATCATGCACCTTCTTAAAACACAAACACAGTATGAGTTCAAGTAATAGCACTGAGGGTTCTTTAAAGTATAGTTAAAACCTGTGTTTTCCAAGTTGTTTGAGAAGACAATGTCTTTTTAGCAATGAAGACCAATAACATTCGTAAAATAAAATAAACGTGAAGGAGTAGGAAACTGAAATGGTGAAGAAATGGAAAACACAATCACGTTTTAGATTTATGGTATTCAATGGTTATTGTCATATTACTGAGAAAGTTTCTGAAGGCTCCATCTCAGTCCCTGTGTTTATCTTGGTGTGGGCTGCTGAGCAGGTCACACAGCATATTTTGAGTAGCCTGGACTATGGAGCTGAAAGTTTTTATTATATTTTCCAAAGCTTTCATTGTTTACTGACATAGTAGGCATAAAGTCCTTTAATATCATTTAATAATATTCATTCAAAAAAGTATATAATTTCATCCTATATCTTAATGGTAAGGGTGTGTGTGTGTGTGTGTTTGTGTGTGTCTGTGTGTCTGTGTGTCTGTGTGTCTGTGTGTGTGTGTGTCTGTGTGTGTCTGTGTGTGTCTGTGTGTGTCTGTGTGTTATCCTATTTAGAATGTTATTAGGTCTTTGATTTCTTTAAAGTACAGTAATACATGAGCCTAGTGTCCCCAATGTGCTTTTGGCATTATTTATGAAAAACAGTCTTTAATTACCAAGCTTAACACATTATCCTTGGTGGAGACTCAAATCTCTTTTCCAACTTTAAACTGAGCAAAAGCTTTCATCTGGCAAGGTACTGAGGCCCACTATGAAAATTTTGTGCATAGAATTATCACCAAGAGCTATTTGGCAGCTTCTCCATCTCAATGAAAAGGACTCTGTATTTTATCTTCACACAAATAACTCTCGCCACCATATAAATTATTTTCTCAATTATCTTGCAACCTTTTTGCAATAAGGTTTCCTGAATAAGAACTGGAAATATCTACATCACAGTCCATGTCACATTTCTTGATCCAAATTCTTTTAATTGGTTACTTAGCTCAAATCTATTTCAAGCACAACAATTTCCTGTAGATCTGGAAAACCAGGGGGAAATTTTTACCTCATCTAACCCTATCATAGACTATAACCCCATATTAATCTGGGAGGCAGCCAATACTTTTCTCTGGAGTGGTGTTACTTCTCATTTAGTCTGCTAGATATTTTTTGCATTGGAAATGAAATTTGGTAATTGCAAAGAGATTTCCAGCACACATCTTCCAGTTGATCCCAAGTGAAACGTAAGCCACAGGAGCATCTTATGGCATCCAGTCCAATCAAAGTGTTGCCTCTTTCACTTTCAGCGCACAGATTTTATACTTTTGGGAGAGAGCCAAGGGAAGTGCTTGTTCAGCATGCTCGGTTCCAAGGGAGCATCTAATTTTATTATCTCCCTCTGTGAATTCCGGAGAACAATGGGCTAGCCAAACATCTAAAGTGAGACTCAGATTTTTAAGTTATTTTCAAGTCAGCCTCACCCTTGAACCACAGCTCCTTTCCCCTGTCTTGATAGCATGCAGTCCCACTTCTCTCTGGTGCGTTTGAGAACCTCTGTCGCTCTTTGTGGTCACCTGACCCAGCAGAGAGCTCTTGGAGAGCAGTCTGAAGAGACATTGGTCGCCGGTGACTATCGCTTGAAGTTTTAGCTCAGATGAAAAAAGACTCATAGTTGGGCTTTTGTGGAGAGAGAAATGCTCTTCCTTTGTAGGCTGAGAAGCAGCCTCAAATGGGACCATTTCTAATATCTACATGTGCATTTGAGTAAAAGGCTTGAAATGCTCTTATCTAAAAATCTGATGAAACATTTGGCTCTATCTGAAAGAAACACATGATAATTGCTTATCAAACTATCAATTTGAATTTCACAAAATGACTGATGTCTCTGTGAGTCTGTGAGGAGAAAGCACTACACTTTATTTCCAGGACAATTTTTAAAAAATAAATTCAGGAAATGACTATAGCACGAACCCACTCTGCCACTGATCCATTACTATTTTTCTCAGGTAAGGTATCTTATTGTTTACAAGCTAAATCCTTTCACTTGGGCATTAAGTGACCTCCTAAGTTTGCAAAATGTGCTTTTTGTTTTTCAAGAAAAAGACTTATTGATTATTTGAAAAATTATCTAAATGTGATTCCCAAACAAACTGGTACTACTGATGTGTCTCAAGAGATCCTCTCTGGAAAAAAGAATTCCTTGGATTACCCCAAGCCAGTTCGGAATTTCTTAGAGTCCATGACCCTTTCTTCTTAAAGCTAGCTTTGATGGGTAAGTTGTGAAAACATCATCCACAACGAAACCTCCCCAAATATTTAGTGTGTTTAATGGAAACTCGAAGAGAAGAAATGGTAACCTGAGTTCGAACAGAAGGGAGGTGAAAAGCTATAAATTTCTAAGGTGGAGCTTTCTCGCCCCTCGGCCTTTTTTCCTGCCCAGTGAGCACAGAGGGCTTCCTGGGTACCAGGAAGGGTTTTCACACATTTGATGGGAATGGATAAGCAAACTCTCCAATCTTCTAAGGAAAAGGAGCTGATAGGCAGCCAAGCAAACATCCTGGCCACAGCCAGGCAGGTAGCCACATGTTCAGATGCTGAAATAATTCCACTGACGTTTACAGGGTTTTTTTTCCCCCATTTTAAAAGCAGTAATAAAAATCTTACAGAGACTTTCTTCCTCCAGGCAGTACCTTTCTGTGTTTCTTTTGTTGTTCTGGCTTTTCTGATTGATTACTGCTCTGAATCAACATCCCCTGGATTGCACCGCTCTACTTGAGCAGCTGGGCAATTTTCCTCCCCGCCCTCCTGCTCAATCCCTTTCATCCTGCTCTTGGCGTGAGCCCTTGATTGCAAGTCTTCTTCTCATTCTAGTCCTCAGGTCTTCCCATCAGAGCCCTCCCCAGCCTCTTCTGTCCCCTCTTGCCGAGCGCTCCACCTGCTCAGCACCACTGCTCTGAGCTCACTCATTCTGCACCCCCCTGCGGCTTGGCCCCCTCTCCTCATCTTCTTTCTACGTGCTGGACAGGCTCCGCTCCACAATTTCATCAGGTGGCCTGGGGGTGAGGGTGAGCAAGCTGTCACTTAAACTCTATCTCAGCCAGCCTGAAATGGAAAGTGTGACAAATGGAACCGTACAAGGCTCAATTTCGTCTGGAAATTTCAAACTTATGATGTTCAAATAGGTTCATAAATTCGCCCATAACGCGTCTCTGCTCTCCCTAATACCCAATTGCAGGTTTCAACCGAGCAGGCCTCTCTACCTGTTTTTACAGCTCAAGATACTGTATTTGGATCTTGGCATGCATCTAGCGCCTTTGCTTTGGCGTGTTTTTCATCTAGTGCCCGTCCGGGGTTGCAGCCACTGCATACATATTTGCTGATTCTTTTCCAGAGGACAAGTGTCAACGGTGGCCAGCGCAGGTCGTCTTCAAAGGAATTTCACTCAGGGCTGCTTTTATTTCCCTCTGTTTCTAAAAGCCAGTGCTGGCTTTGTTGTTGGCAAATACGTTTCTACATGTCCTGTCCTGGGGAAAAATTGTCGATTGGAGACTCTTCAAATTGTGCTCTCGCTGCCTCCCTGAAAGAAAGGCTTTGCTCCTCCATTTTGCCCTCTTTTCTGTCCCTCATCTTCAAGACAAGGGCCTTAAAGTGACATGAGCATGCGTATCCAAACGGGAAGCAGAAAATTGTCAGCTTGACTGTTCATTAGATGCCCAAGACTGCTAACGGTAAATTCCTTTTGCAAAATTTGAGATGTGGCTCGATTCAATGTATAAAAGTTTAAAGAGAATTTTATATACATAGCATTTCCCTTTATTTCTTTCCATTAATGTATAATTACACAGGCAATAGAAGAAATTTCATTTGCATACTCCTTGGCCACCTTTTCCAATTCAGATACCCTAACCAGATATAAGGGCTCATTTTTATACTGTATTTTCTCCCTGCCTGTACAGCATGGATTTCTGTAGAAACATGTTTTGTGTTTTTCTAAAGTAAAATAATCTTTTTTGGCATGCTTTGTTCCATGCCTTGCTTTTCCCTCCAGTATCGTCTGGAGATCTTTCTATATCATTAGATACAGTTTAATTTGTTATCAACTTCTCCCCAGAATTTTCAAATGCCTATATCAAGCTCTTGAAGATATTCCCCTCATAATGAACATTAAAATAATCTAAAATTTTTCTGGTTTTCACTGCCTAAAGTAGATCAGTAGTTTCTTTCCTTCTCTGTAGTATATACTAAGCGATGAAACTGAAAGGACATCTATTTTTAATTTTCATCGATGTTGCTAACTTACCACCCTACCTGACTTTACCAATTTGGCGTATCTTCTTATACATCATTTTCCCTTTTCTTCTTGTACTTATTTATCATTTTTTTAAAACTTTTTATTATGTCATTTCTAATACCTGCCAATCTGAAAGCAGAAACACATTGTCTCAGTTTATTCAGGGTGCTATTGTTAGATACCATAAATTAGGTTATTTCGGAAAAGAAGAGATTTACTTCCACAGTTCTGAAGGCTGTAAGTCCGAGATCAAGGTAGTGGACTCAGTGTCTGTTAAGGGCTGCTCTCTGCTTCGTTGAAAGCGTCTTCTAGCTCTGTCTTCACACAGTAGAAGGGGCTCGGGGCTCCCTCAGACCTGTTTTACGAGGACACTAATCTCACTCAAAAGGGCTCTAAACTCATGACCAATCTCGCAAAAGACCTAGCTCTTAATATTATCACTTTGTGGGTTAGGGTTCTGACATATGAATTTCATAGTGGTATAAACTTTCAGTTGCTACCACAAATGAAAGAAAATATAATAAACAGTGTATTGTTTTGTCTTTGTTGTTTTTATTTTTTCTCCTTAAAATAAAAAATAAAAAAATAAAATAAGAGTTGAAAATTAAAAATGAAAATAAAAAGCTGACCTTTAGGATGTTCTATTAGTGACAATAATTTAAAGTACAGCCCCCAGGGTGGGTAATATGCCAGCCCAGACTTTAAGAAGGGATAGCAACCTAACATGTTAAGAAAACAATTTATCTTGAAAAATTCTGCTATTTGGGTAAAAAGTATGTGAGCTTCAAAACTTGATTCTTTTCCAACTTATTGATCAGATTCTACATTTTGTCTTGTGTATAACCATAGTGTTGATGTTTTTAATTCAGTCCTTCTGTAGTTCCACCCAGGGCTTTTAAAACAGATACATTATTTGGAACAGAAAACACACAATAGTTGTTTTAAATGTATGTAGTAAAATAGCTTTGGGAAGTGCAGTAACCTCTACCCACTGTCCTCTTAGATATTCACAGTCACATTGACATATCAATGGGTCCAGAAGTCCTGTTTCTAGACATGGTCCACCCTGGTCCTGAAGCCTTTTTGCCTATGATAATCTCTTTTTCACATAGCTTTTTAACAGCCTCTGGGACTGTTATTCAGGCGGCACGCTTTGAGACACACTATGTAAATACAAATGATTAGCAGAGAGAAAGGAAACCAATGAGCGTCAAAGGGAATGAAAGCAGCAACATTAAGCTAAACAGGAAAGAGATTCTAGATCCCGGGAAGGAAACTCATGACGAAAGGGTGAGACGGCCCCCGGGAGCCACAGGAAGGAGGTGTAACTCCATTCAAGGAAGACCCATTGACTCATATTCCCACCAGACGCCGTTCTAGGTGGTGGGAATGAAACGCCCATCAACGTGAATAAAACTTCCCACCTATTTTAAAGTATTGTCTACTGAGAAGTTCACGTTCTGAAAGTCAGTAAATGAATGTAGGATGTTACAAGTTTCTATATATCCCAAGATGCCATTGAGGACAAGAGGTTTGAGGCATAAAATTAAACAATATGAAAAAATCCTTCAAGTGAATAAGAAAATCACAAATGAGCCAATGGTAAAATGATCAAGAGGCATCCAGAGGGGAGGAAATCCAACTGTACAGTAGATACATATAAGAAGCAGGTTAACTGCAAAATCACACCACAAAGCAGATACTACTTCACAACTCATACAACCAAAATAGGACTCAGAATTTTGTGTGATCACAAGAATATGAGAGTATCTTTAAACCTCACTGGTACAAAACTAAATTGTAGAACTTCTTTGAAGAAGCTCTACAATTGGTCTGACACTTCCCAATGCAATCATGTGAGGTGCAAATACAGCAATACTTTCTAGTAGATACATTTTCAAAAAGTAAAATAACAAAAACTCATTTTAATGATACATTTTATGTAACTCAATATACTGAACAGGGTATCATTTCAACATGGACTCCATCTAGAAATTATTAGCCACTTTGCATACTGTCACTCTGTCTTTAAAATCTAGTGTGCATTTTGTATAGACAGCACATCTCATTTTGCAAAAAACATTTTTTAGAGTCTCAACAGCCACATGTGGGAAATGCCCACTATATCAGACAACACTGTACTTGTCAATATCTAATAATATTAATGTTGGCTTCAAGAAAATCACTGTGGGTTTACACCAAGAGTTTGAAGAGTATTCATTGTATAGTTGTTACCCCCCTCAAAAAATTTAAATCCAAAACTATGAAAATGTTCATCAGCAAAAGAATGAGTTCCAAAATTTGTAGCATTTTTCATAACATACCTTATGGTAAAACATAAAAAATGTGAGTTAGAGGTATACTTGAAATAAAAGTAAACTGTGTGATAAAAACAAATTGCAAAACAAAAAACAAACTGCCAGAGGCCAGAGATATAGCTCAGTGGCACAAGCGCCTGCCTGGCAAGTGCAAGGTCCTGAGTTTAACTCCTAGTACCAAAAAAAAAAACTGCAGAGGAATGTATATAGTATCATATCACTTAAGTTCAAAAACTTCCAAAATAAACTTTTTTCTTAAACATTTATCAATAATATATATACATGTAATATATCTATACAGATGCACTTTGCCTTATAGTGGGTCTACATCTAATAAGCCGATCATAAGTTGAAAATATCTTCAGTTGAAAATTCATTTGATTCACCCAATTTACAGAACATCATACCTTAGCCAAGCCCATATTAAAGGTACTCAGACTACAGTTGGGCAAAATCACCTAACACAAAGCCTAGCTTATAATAAAGTATAGAATATCTTATGTAATTTGTTGCATACTATGTTGTAAATACTGTGAAAATGTTGAATACTGTGATAAATAGTGATTAGATGAGCTTTAACAGTACTGTAATGTCAAATAAAAATCCTAAGTAGAATAATCATAAGCTGAGGATTGTCTGCAATGAGTTGAAGACATAGAAGAAAAAGATAAAAATTAAGTACAACAGAGGTTTATCAAGAAGAGAGAGGAAAATACTGTAATGTAGGAAGGGGATGTGTTTCTTCCTATCCTAGGTGGTTTATGTATTTTTTCATGTCAGTATAAACACTTTTTGCATATATAAAATATTTTAGAATGTTAACAGGAAGTAGTGAATAGAACATTCTGGAATGTGAGTTCTCTAATTGGTGTGAACAAAAGTTTAGGATCATGAGTTTTTCTTTTCTAATTTTTGGTTTATAGTGACTAGGTATTTAAATTGCTTTTGGATGGAGCATTTGACCATTGACTCCCTTTGTGCTTACGTTTGGTTTGTGCATGCTTAAATAAAATGGGTGGAGACTCAATAGAAATATTACCTGACCCAAGACCAGGTACCCAGAAAAGGGCACTAAACATACACACTAGAAAAGTCCAGTGAGTGGATAGTCAGTGCTTGCTTTGTTTGAGGTACCTACACAGACAGAGCTTGTTGGTAAAGTAAGTGGAGTGTAATCACAATTTCTTGCCTCAGCTGATGGCTCTGACAATGATTTCCTGTAGTTTGGACAGGGTGGCAAACTGGTCTTGTCTCACTCCATCACTTTAAGTATAGTGTGGCAGCTAGTAGATTGAAACCTGCTAAAAAGCATGGCTATTAAAAAGTGAATGAAGTGTATGTTGGCTCCACTTTAAGTAACATACACCGCGTGGACATCCCCCAATAAACACTGATTTGACGTCAAGGTGCTATATCAGGCACCTGGCTTAGAACTGGTACAGCTTTCAAGACATTCCCACCAGAAACCAACTTACAAGAAATGACTGCTGAATCAAGAGGGGTTTGAGCTGTAATACTGTGGTGTTTTCTTTGAATGATATGAAACACTGGTGTGTTTGGTAAGTAATGATTTATTACACTATAGAACACATATGTCACAGGCTTTATATATATGCTACAATAGAACTATGTGCTATAATTTGCCCAATTGTAAGAGTAACCTCAGTGGTAATGACAGCCGCTCCAGGCTCTCTCAACATAGGCAGAGCTAGTGTCTCATCAGTAGGGCATCCTCTTCCATAATATGGATTCTCTAAGTGTGATACCCAGGCCAGCACTGTCAGCTCATCAGCAACTACGAAGAACACAAAGTAATATGCTGCACCCCATATTTATTAAATCAGACACTCTAGGGTGAGGGTGAGGTTCAGGCAATTTTATTTTAACAAGCTATGCAAGTGATTCTGGAGAATCAGAGGCCAAGAGCCTGGCCAATTAAGGTACAGCAGGAGATCCTAGCATCGGTATCATCATGGAGCTCAATAGAGATGGAAAAATTGAGGTCCTGTTTCTAGACCTGCTGAAACAAACATCTGAAGGTGATTAGTTTGATCACTAAAACTCTAGAACGCATTGGGGGGACAAAGACTGGCACCCTGATTCTGGTTTTCTGATGCTAGGTACACTTCCCAATCAGACTGTGGCAGACCTCAGGCAAGCTATTTGACAAATTTCGTCTTCATTTTCTCCTCCTACCAAACAAGCATGATATGAATGCCCCTGCTAATCCTCAGAGGGATGTCCTGAAGACGAAATGAGTGCCTAGCATGATTCCTGACACAAAGCAAATGCTCAGCCAGAAGTGGCTCTGGTTATGTTTTGAGCTTCTTTGAAGATCCCTTACCTAACCTTGAGAAGGTATCCACAAGTAAGAGCAAATAAGACCATTAAGATATAAAACTGGATCCCTTAAACCACAAATACATGAACCTGAAATACTGATGTGCTTGAGGTTTGAAGGCCTCAGAATAAATAATTTAGCATTTATAGTCAAATGCACAATAATTAGATTAAAAATTGCGGAAAAGTCCTGGAAAATAGCACGCTCATTATAGATGGATTTCTCTAATGCACCAAGAGCCTTAGTGAGACTTGGCAGACTAACTAAAGACTGCAGTAATGCAGGACATAGAATAATTTGGGCCCGCAGTTTTCTCTCAAATGGGAAGATGAGTTAAACTAGGTTTTTTTTCACCTCCAATTTACCCTGGAACAAGAAAATAAGTTGTTTCTCATTTTAGTACCCTCTATTGTGTTCAACTTTGCAGCTGTGTCAGGGACCAAAACGGGGGGATAAACAGGAAACTGATTATTCTAAGAACATGTTTTGCCACTAACTCAAATAGTTAGAATAAATGCTCTTTTTGTACATGTTTTAAAAATCTGACCAATGTTCTTCCATTAAGTGTGAAATGGTTCTGTTCTGTTCCCACAGATCTTCTGCTCCCTGCATTAGTTGCAAGAAATAAAGTTAGAACAATTTCATGTTTGACAGGAATATAAAGTTCCATGGCTGACATATCTTACGCTTTGACAGAGCTGGGGAAGTGCCCAGCTACAGCCAGGCACCTCCAGGAATGGAGTTTATGAATTAACTGCTGCTGGAGAGCCAACAGAGGGAGCACAAACCATTGTGTGTTTTTTTGTGATGCATTAAAAAAATAAAAGTTATTAAAAATAAACTCCCCTGGCAACGTGGCATGACATTAAAAAAATTACACCTGTGTGTCTAGATTTTGAAAGATATTCATCAGGTAATAACTACTAAACTGAGTCATATTTTCTGGTTTAAAATTCTGTCAGAAACAAAGTAATGATTTAGGGAAAAATTGTTTTATTATGGGGAGAGGTGAGCTGACCTGATGTTTATTCTGGGCTTGTCTCCTTGTATTTCTGAAGTCCTAGCAAAGGCCCTTAAAAAGTCTCATTGCTCCTCTGCAGCCTCCTGGGGCACATTCCCTATTTCTTACAAATGAACCACAACCTGGCTCACATACAAGCAATTATATAGTTTCGTTCCTTACAAATTTAGGTTCTAAACTTGAAATTTCTCTTTTTGATCAAAAGAATCTTACATTTCTCACACTTGTAACTTTCTTTTTTAAGGAAAAATTCAGCAATCACTCAGTGTTTTTGCCTGTGAACCTTTTACATTATTTGACTTCTTGGATGAGAATTAAAAAATGAATGCTCTATGCTAAGTGGATATTTCGTAAAGTGGCTGGTTTATGAGCTCTTGATTTTTTTCCAGTGAAAATTTAGTACTGGGATGTATACAAACGTCTTTGTACACTATTAGTACTCTATGTATTTGTTATCAAATTGAGTTGCAGTTACTTTATGCAGATATCTATCAATAATGATCTTCCCCCTAAAAACATGTATTCACTTTTCTCAGTAAAAATCTTCAGGGTTGAATACCAAATATTCAGGGTTGAGGACCAAATATTAGAAATTATATGTGTGCTAATTAAATATTTACATGCAAATAGGTTTTTAATGCCTCTGATAGTTTAAGAGTGAAAAGTTTTGCTAACACACACTCACAAAAATGTTCCACATGCTAGCTGCGTAGCTTTGTCACCATGGTGATAGTATTGAGATTACTGGCTGCTCAAATATTGCTTCAACCAAAGTCCCGGCTGCTGAGGTCATTCAAAAGGCCCTGTTCATGGCCAGCTGTACCTTATAAAGCTGGTTGTTGCCTTTTCTCACAACTACTTTATCAGCAAGCTGTGATTGGTTGTTTTTCCATTATCTAAACATACCTGGCCGTGTCGCACTTTTATTTTGTCGTAACTTTTAGATGAGATTTTAGATCTCTTCTAATCTAAAACATGAACTCCAGCAGCTTCCCCTCTTGCCTCATTTGGGGGCAGGAAGGGGCACTGCATATAATAAAATTTGGTGACTGTTGCCATTAGAAGTTTCTTGTAAGGAATGCAATCATTTGAACTATATTGCTTGTCTGAGCTCACAAAGATAACCTTTTAAACTGGTGCATAGGATACTGGGTCTTATTATTTTCCCATCTTCAATACAATCTTGTGCTTGACCCTCATAGTGTCAGCATTAAAACTTCCCCCATACATATGGCCGCCAGAATGTAGCAAAGGGAAATGGTTAAGTGATTTAAATTCTTTACCACTGAAAGATTTTAGCTCATTGATGTTCAAAAATAAGTTGAAGAATCTAGCACAGACCACGCAGATACTAACAAATCAATGTGCCATTCACCAATCAAATACACAGGCCAGTTTCCAGCTACACTTCTTCCCAAGTACTCATGGAGATTCAGTTTAAAAGGAAACTCAAACGGAATCTCTTCTTTATGGTCTTCAGGCTGCCATTGAATTAATGAAAAGAAGCGGCACCAGAAGCTAATAACTATTTCCGATCATTGAAGCAGTCTACAGAGGTGGCTGGGAGGCAAAAGAACGGGGAGAAATTGAACTGGTTGGGCGGAGCCCTATAAATACCCTCTGCGCTTCTTTACTATCCCTTTCCGCCAGGCAGTGCCGTGGCATCTGCTCCCAAACTGTTCCCGTCCTGTTCAAAAACTGACCTGAATATATATTGGGCTTAATGACCAAATGTTTAAAAATTCATTGCACAAGAGCAGCTGAAAGCAGTTGATTGGTTTGAACTTTATTGTATGCACCTTGCTTCCCAGAACCGCAGTAAAGGGGAAGGTCAGCTGGTAAACATTTGGGCATTTAAAACTAAGAGGCCCTACATTTCCCAATACCCCTATCTGTTTTCTTTACCCAGAGCGTTAGGCGCTAGTGAGTTCTTTGTGCTGCGCTGGGGCTCCGCTGGCTTTTATCTGCCTGTCCTGATTTACGGGGTTAGGAAAGCTCTGGAGAAGATGATGCTCACGCACTTCTGTTAGACCGCAACGTGGAAAAGTTGTCCTCCCTCATGGACTGGGGAGTCATTTCACGCTTGATCTTAGCCAAAAATCCAAGAAGCGATAGCCGTCTCAAACTAAGGAAGCAGGAGAGTTTAATTTTTGCCTCAAGTACTGTTTATAAGCAACTATCCTTCCTAGAAAGATCAATCCTCCGAAAGAACGTCTAACTTTTAGCTCAGCACTCTAGGTCAACTCATTCCTGGACTGGATTTGAGAGGTTTGAGAGGTTCTATCTGGGTATAAGTAGGCCCTAAGGAACAGAAAACGTCCCATTGGCATACTTCCCAAATTCTCAAATCACAGCACTCCCTGGAGTATATTGTTGGGGAAAGAGACTATTTATTAAAACAATGGTTGCCTAGCATGAGAAGACAGCTTAAGTAATTTAACTGTAGCTCACACTGGGCTTTTTAAGCAGAGCCTAATTCTAGAGAATCTAGTACATTATTAAATACGTCGTTTCTGTCATTCTTGGTTACCAATAGCTTTGCATTTTGGATCCCAAATCTGTGCTTCTCTGCTCTAGCTGATGCATGATCAGTCTGATTCTAGTTATGGACAGTACTGCTGTAAACAAACCTCAGAGAAAACAAGGCGCTGGAGCCTCCGTTCAATGGAGCGTGTTGGACAGACGTGCTCAAGGAGGGGAGCAGAACTGAGGACCGTGGGAGGACACAGCACACCTTTTCCTCCCACAGTGACAAGAGATTTCCTCCTGTGATCTCATGGCCCTTACTGCCGCTTCCATGCCTGCCATCATTTCTATTATAAAAATTGAATCCTTTGGCTTTATTTGGAGGCCCTAGAGTATGAGTGTATGAGTGTTTTAAACCCACTCTTCTCTTTAACTGATTTATTCCTTTCTTCTTTATAATTTTCCCCTTCTCAGTGTGTAGTCCTTTGTCATTAGAATGATAATCATAATAATAGCAGGGATGTAATTTCCCATAATGCTAATGGTAGCTGTGTGCGCATACACACCCAGTTTATTCTTAGATTCATTTACGCTCTGACTTCTTCATCTCATATTTAAATACAGCAGGTGTTTATCTTCATCAGAAATGTTTGTTGAACTCCTCCGGGGAGTGTGGGGCTGGCCCTAGGTGCTGTGAGCTCACACAGGGCAGATTTTAAAACGTGGAAATACTGTTTTTTTCTCCCCAAGATCCTGGAGTGTAGAGTTTTAGTTCATTTCTTCAGATGTTGTAGGTACAGAACCTTTAGTTCTGCTTGCCTTAAATTTCCTTAACTGTGTTTGCAAGGACAAGGAGAGCAAAGCACACTAAGTTGAATTATGAAATGATGCCCTGCTTTTAATATGGTGCTCTGCTTCAGCAGGATAATTGAGAGGGATTCTCTTTTCGCAGCCATTAGACAGAGAGAATAGATGGTGATTATATAAGTACTGTGATTTTTTTTTTCTTTTTCTGACACTCTTCAGCAGCCTAAGAACATGCCATTACTCTTCACGGTGCCCTTGTGATACAGGTGAACAGAAAGTTAAGTAGATGCCTGCAAATGGGTTATACATAATAATAATACCTTTTAAATCATGCTTTGCCTTGAAAAAGTGCTTCTTATTCTCCTCATTTTGTTAGAGATGCACTCTGAAGTATTTCAAATAAAAACATAGTAATGTGTATAATTATTCAAAAGAGTTCATCGAGCATAACAATGCAAATGTGGCAAAATATAAATGTTTGTTAAAGCATCAAAAAGTGCTTCCTTATGATTCATCTCGCTAAGGTATCAGCAAAGCGTAGCAAAGTGGTGCGACAACAGAAGAGTGTTGTCTCTATTGTGCAGATGAGGATAATGTGATAGGTTTTAAACTGCTAAAGATCACATGGCCGGAAAGTGATTTCACTAGGACCACAAGGCAGATATTCCAATTTCCAATCCAATGGTCTGTTTTCCTTTTTAAAACCATATTAGGGTTCTCCTTGGCAATTACAGCTGCAACTGAGACTCTCAGCCATGGACCTAGCTTTTAAAGATCTGGCTTGACAAAAATGCTACTGTCAAATAGCATCTCAGAATTTATTAGACAAATTGTCTCAGGAAAACCTTAGGACGGTCCCCACTGAGCCCACAGAAACATAAAATATTCATGTTTTCTACCTTGGATTGCTGAGTTTGGAGCGATAGCATCACATTATAAGGATAGCGTTTGGGGTAAATCAGGCTATCAGGGTGGACCTGAATGTGTGATTTGCCCTCTCACGGCCCCCATTCTCCATCTTGGTAATGGGAAGAGAAGCACCAGGGCTGGTAGAGCCAAAGAGCGGTTGTGAGTAATAAATGAGCGCTGTATTAGAGGGCTCAGCAGTGTCTGCCGTGAAGTAAAAGCTCAGTACCATTAACCACTACATTTTTACTGCTAACCTTACTGCATATGTTTCCATTAAATTAAACCTCAACCAGTACACCTATAGGACTTCTACTGGCTGTGAACACTGAAAGCTACTACTTAGTAAGGAAGACACTATAGAGCATTCAGCCCAGAGGAAGATTAGTTAAAATAGGTGGACCTTGGTCACTATAATGTACCCATGTGTGCCCACCAGGACATCAAATAGCAGAATGGAAAAAAAATCACGGAATCAAGCTATTTGCCACTATCTTTGTTCAAAAGCTTTAGAGAAAAAACAAAAATAACACCAAAGGTAATAGAATTTGAGCTTATTGCTGATAAAAATTTAAAAGCTACAGTTTCAAAGAGATGAATGGGTAATTCAGGAAGAGAAAATCTCACTGGTCAGCAAAAATGAAATCCTTTAGGTCATGAATACTCAGAAGCAAAAAATTAAAGTAACAGTGAGATACTACATCACCTGAAAGATTGTCAAAATCAAAAGATTGTTAAAATGATAATACCAATTACTTGTAGGGATGCACAAAATGAAAGCAATCTCATCTATTCCAAGTAGAAATACAATACTAATGACATTCATGAAAAGTAAATTGTATATGTGGTTCAAATCCATTTCTGGGAATCTATGTCTTGGATATAAAACCACTATATGCAAGTCTATATGTATAAAGATGTACACGGTAGTGTTGCTCATGGAACTGAGGGCTGGAACCAGTGCGTGGCTGATAATGGGACTGGGACACCTGTGCTATGTAATACACTCAACAAAAATAATGCATTAGTAAGGGTTACGGGGGTGTTGTGAAACAAAAAGAGAAAAAGATGCAGAGAAAGGTTTGTCAAATGGTGACATTTTAGGAATATAAACAATATACAGGAGTGAGCATGAACACAGACAAATGAGCACTGATAAAAGTCAGGACAAACCCACATGACCGTGTTAAGACTACAGCAGACAGGAGACAAGAAAAGAAAAGTTTCAGGTGCACCGAAATAATCCACAAAATACATAGTGGGCTATGACAATCCATTTATTTATGTGATGGCATAAAACATCTATGTATATATCTTACATGTACAGGAAAATGATTTGAATCTATTAACTTATGGGAAGTTCATAGAATGTATAATAAAATGAATGGCAGAATAAGTTGTATAACAGTGCTATGTTATCTAAAGGAAATCAACAAATAAAGCCCAAATATGTCTTAAAATTCAGCACTCTGTTGTCTGTAGGCCACATGCAGATGTGTGTGTATTTTTGTAGGTGAAGCTTCCTGGGAACACAGTACCCCTCTGTGTCTATGTGTTGTTTATAGGTGCTTCCTTGCTGTAAGTGTGGAGCTGAAAAGTTACAACAAGGACTATGTTACCAGCAAGCACTGAAATACTTAGAATCTAGCCCTTTATAGAAAAAGTTTGTTGACTTTTCATATATGTGACTTTATATATGTTTTCATATAAGTAAAAAGCAAGGTGAGGATGTAAACTAGACTGTTACCACTGGTTATGTAAGGGAACAGGGTAGGATGAGTAAGGAGGAACGATAATTAACGTTTGCTAAACCTGTTACTACATGTATATATCATCATAGTTTGAAAGCCGGTAAAGAGTAGCTAAGCTATAATAGTTAAAGGGGGAGAAAAAGGACAGTAACCTTAGAAAGCTAATTATTTAGAACTTGGAGGCAAGGATTATTCATCCATCAATAAACATTTGAGTGAGTTCAATGTGTTATGTGTGGGAGAGCCACACAGACACGGGATAGCAGGAACTTACAGGCTAGTGACAAAGTCAATGTGCAGCCATAAAACATGCTACAACAATGAACAAAATATGCAGAGAAGCAAACAATTTCATTGAGAGACTTGGGGAATGCTGCACTAGGAGGTAATATTAGTGATGTGTCTCCCCAAACAAGTCAGTGTTTGTTAGATATGAAAGAAAATTACTATTCAGACGGAACTGAACAGAAAGTAGGAGGGCTCAGCAGAAGGTGCAAATGTCAGCCCATAGCTCACCTACAGAATGCGAAGATGTTAGGCACAGCCCCAGAAAGAGGTTTCAGGACACACAGAGAGGTCGTAGAAGAAGACATGGGGTCAAAGATAGGTTTGAACTAAGAGAATGGCCTTACCTGTGGGAAAGAAATGTAAAATACTTTAGAATCTGTTGTATCAACAATGGGAAGTCACTTTGGGATTTTAAAGACGTGAATATGGTGACATTGAGTAACTGGTCCAAAGTCACAGAATTAATAAGTGGCAGAAATGGGATTTGAATCTAGACAGTCTAGACATTGTGGTACTAGTGTGTACTACCAACTATTATGTTCTTCAATCTGTGGTGAGTTAAGTAATCATTTCCTGAACAAACATTCATTAATATTTCACCATATGACAGGAAGTTTGCAAGGTATTAGGGATACAGGTGCACCGTGAAAGTTTGCTCATACCCTGATGGCGGGCTAGCAGATGGGCTGATTAAAACTTGTTGATTATTGTTTTGCATCGACGAAGACTTTGACTCTCCATTCAGTCTCCAGGCAGAGAATTCGGTAATCGATTACATATGTCTGGCATGGCTGCAGAAAGGAATATAGGTAGCACAAGATTTGCTGACCTTAAGAATGGCTTAAGGGTATTGATGGGTGACACAGATACTAAACTCTGTAGAGGTTGCCCCGTGTGGAATGCTCGCCTGAGGAAGTTGGGGTGGCACGCCTTTACTTCCGCGTGCACTCTTCGGACTCTGCCCTTCCCATAGTGCTCCTACTCACAGCACGCATGCAATTGTCCTGCTGGTTCACTAGGTCAGTTTTGCAGGACTCTGGGTCACTGCTTAGAAATGCAGACTCCAGGATTTATTATTGCTGTCTCCCAGCAAACACACGAAATTCACTTTAGTTCAAACCACCCAAGCATGACAACTCTAATAATGATGTTTTAATAGTGTCTACTGTGTTAAAGTTTTTTTTTAAATCTGATATCTGACATGAGCTAACATAAGCAATATGGTAGCCCCCCTCTTTTTTTTAATAAAACAGTTCCTTAAATGAGGAACTCAGTTGTACTATACTGATAAAAACCTAATGATTTTTTAAATGACATTTTACTCTAATATTTATAATTTCATTGTTAACCATGATTGTATTGTGGTATTTCAGAGTATAAGCAGTAATGCTCCTCAGCCTAAGTTCTTTGAATTCACCTCAGAAAATTTAGGTAACTAATTATCCTAAACTACTGAGGCGGCGACTGTTTGCTGCCTGTATGATTACACTATAATATAAGGTTTTTCTGTAGTGGAACAAAAATAATCCAAATTCTTCACTCAGTATGCTAACTGGCTACTCTAAAAATTGCTGTTAGGTTACTTGCAAATTTTGTATAATGAGTATTCAGGTTCGACTTAACAAGGTTGACATTGTTTGGGGGTAACAGATGTGTGCTTACATAGTTTTAAATGAAACCAAGCCCCTAAAGAAGCTCAATAAACAAATGACAATGTTTGGAAAAGAAGGAAGCTTGTTTCCTTTGATAGGGTGCAGGGAATTTAACCAACCTGTGTTTATAATTACTGTCTGGTTTAGTTAGTGCAAAAGAATCTACTTGCTGCTCACTTATAAATAAACAAAATAGATCTACTTTCCTATTTTTCAGCCCGTCTGTTGGAGTTTATTTTTCTTCTTCTTTCTCTTTTTTATTGACTATAGACCATTTACTTTATGTCCAAATGATGTTGTTCCATTTTAAACATTCTTTTGGTTTTAAGAGTTTTTTTCTTCCTTAATTCTTGGCCTGACTAATAAAATGACACCTCCTCCTCTATTTCAAGTAATCTTCCCTATCAAAACTGTAAATTACTAAATTTGAGTCAGTTGTTCACATTTGGATGTCTGGTTGGATACCAAAGACGGTATTTTTCTTGGCAGGCCTGTGTAGACAGTAAGTTGCTACTACCCAGTTAATTATAAAACAACATCAAATGAACACTGTCTCTCTGGGGCCACAAGAGAACTTTACAAAGCTGTTGAAGGCTGTTGTTTGGACCATGTGAATAGGTGCATCTTTTTCATATGAGAACCTAAATCTCATCTTGTAAATATACAAAAGTATGCTGTTTAATTTTGTGAGGAATTGCAGAAATCCACTGTTTTTGAAATCTTTCCTTGAAGACTTTGCTATCAGTAAATTCCCTGCATTCTTTATATCTACTGTTAGTTAATTGGAGTAGGTATATTCATTTAAACTTCAAGTTAGCTTTGCAAGCTGTTTTTTATTTTTTGCTCAACTTCAGAATTACATGTGCCAACATAAAGATAGGTCATAAGGAATAAGATATTACATTTTCACTTCTATGCAGCAATATATTTTTAAAAATCTAGTTAACCAATTTCTTTCTCTACTTTGCCACTCAAAATTAAAATTGGACTTCTATTTATTATTGAAATCATTCTTCAGTGCGAAGACAGGCTTTTTACTAGGGTGCGGGTTTACCTTTTGTGAAGATTGCATTAATCCATCATGAAAATTTTAAAACTCAATAAATTCATTTTACCATAAAAGATGTATAAAGCCATAAGCATTTTCCAGATGTGGATGTGGATATAAGTAAAGAAAACTCGTCTGTTCTGAGAGAGGAAAAACTGTTGACATTTCTTTGAAGTGTAATCTCTTTTGTTTATTTGGTTTTTAATAGCTTCCAGCAGTTAGTCACATATTTTTTAAGTGATGTTGCTCACATAGTTTTTTTATCATGAGTGGCATTAACTTACAGCCATAAATTTAGAAATTTAACCTGTAAAGGGAGGAGATCATCATTTAGATGGGTAATTGAGCAATTGCCAAAAAAGTGCAGGACACCTTTGTCCTTAGCAATTTTTAAAGTGAGAACTGTGGGGGACAGAGTTCAGGGAGTCAATTTTCTATTGTTTTAATCTTCAATGTTTATTTATAACAAACAATCTTTTGATGTTGCCTATTTAAGTAGCAAGAACTTTTTATTCTTTCTCTGTGCCAATCATTTGACCATTTAACTAAAGAGAAAAAAAAATTTTCCAGATTACCATTGTGTGGGTCACCTGTGTTGCAAGGTATAACTCATGCATGCATGAGCATAGACATCCACAAATGTACTGTAAATGAGAGGAAAAATTTAGACTGATAAAAAATCATTAAAATTGACTGAGTGGCTGAAAAGTCTGTGACACTGAAAAATGGAAACTATTTGGAAAGTAAGTGAAAACTTAAAAAATATATGTACAAGCTTTTGACATTTCATGATGATTTATATAACAGGCTGCATGAGAATTAATTTGATATCAGATGTAATACTGCACAAAGCGGAGTGCATTCAAGGTTGAGGAAATTTTTTATATATAAATTAAGTTTGGAAACCATTTCTCATTCTGTCCAATCAATGTTTCTTAAATATTACTTATAATAATGTGATTCTCCACAGCTTAATATGGTGGCCTTTATATATGCAAGTGTATTCAGGAAGGTATATGTTCTATTCCTATTCTAGTGTGCATTTGTATGTATACTGTACTGAAATGTTACATTTCTCTGATTGGAGTTAATTTTTATATATCCAAGTTGGAAACATAGTTTTAAACCGCTACTAAAGTGAAACAATTGTTGTTACGATAAATAAACAGAAGTTATGTCATATAGTGTTTTTAAAAATCTTAAGATGAACTTATTTTACGTTTTTAGGCAGTTCTAAGCAATGCTCTATGTGCATTGGTAATAAAATTATTTTAAGGGATGCTCCTCGACCAGCAACTCAAACTACATATTAAGATTTGCTCTGTTTTTCATGTGTTTTCCATCAAGGAAGTCTGTGGTTACCTTCCTGATTCTGCTGGACTGGAAAAACATAGCTAATATGGTGAGATCTGGGGAAAGCTTTGATGCAGGGGCTTTGCAAATAAACCTCCAGATGCCATATGGTTTACATTCACCTCTCAATTTATTTCCTATAAATGTCTATTGAATATTCCATTGAACCAACACATGTGAAACTAGAGCTGAAAAAGAGAACAGTATATAGAATACTTTGTGGCAGTAAGCGATTATCATATTTCTCTCCCAATATTGCTACCAGCCTTAAATGCACGGCAAATTAGCTAAATGCCAAAGTTCTCAGACTTAAAGTGAAAATAAAGAAAAATATTTTACAGTATCAAAACAACAGACCACTTTTATGTTTTAGGTAAACTATCTCACCCTCTGTGGTTTTTTTTTTTTTTTTTTTTTTTTTTTTTTGCGGTACTGGGGATCGAACTCAGGACCCTGCACTTGCTAGGCAGGCGCTTATGCCACTGAGCTATATCCCCAGCCCCTATCTCACCCTCTGGAGCTGAGGTTACTTGTGGCAGCACAGAGAAACGTGTTTCAGTTGCTGACACTTAAAGAATAAAGTTCACGGTGCTAGGATGCAGAAATAAATACTATTAAGATGCAGCAAAGGAAAAATAAATGTTAGCAGAAAAGTTTTACATGGGTCTGTCTGGGGATTGACACATTTTGTCTCATCCTCTCCAGTTCCGTTCTGCTGCGGAATCCAGGCCCTGCGGCCCTGTTTTTGCCTGAAGGCGGAGGGACAGAGCAATTCTTCTACCAACTGGGCTTACCTAATCCCTGACCTTTCCAAAATGAACCCGCTTCTATCCCCCCAGCACTAGCATCCCACAAGGGACAGCTGGAGACTATTTTGTGCTTTTAGATAATGTTCCCCCAAAAATTTACCTACTGATTTTGTCTGTGAGAAATCCATTTTTCTCCGATGAACAACCCAAAAAAAATACTAACATAGCACCTGGCAGTAACCTGACACACGGTCAGTCAGCTTCCTCTGCTCCTGCCCTCTCTCTTGCTTGGCATTTATATGTTGATGCCAACACAGAAGACATAAAAACAAAACAGGAAAAGGAGAAAGGGAGGAGGGTTTCCTCAAATGCAATATTTTGTTGGTTCCAGTATTTGATTTGCCAAGTCTTTTATTTAATGTTTAATTGTAGGTGTTTGGTCATTTAATAAGACAAATCAGAAAAGCAGAGAAAAGCAAAGTGTTAGTAAGTGCATTGTCTATGCAAAGAACTGCGTCAGTCCTTAAGAAAGAAGAGAATGAGTATTTCCTCAGACTCCAGCCGGGCCACCCCTGTCCTCTGGATTACAGTTTGTGCGTTCTACATCACGAGCTCAACATGCGATTAGGTTTGTTTCCTTAACAAAAAATGGGGTATCCTACTGCCAATCATCACTTTCTAGCCAGTGTCTTATCTATTGTAGACTAAAATCACAACTTAAATTTATACTTCTAGAAACAAAACAGTAAAAAAAAGTGAATCAGGAAAAGAGAAAAATCACTTCAAGCAGCTGAAAATCTCGTTTGTGCGCTATTCTTCTATGACATCAGAGTCGGTACCAAGGAGCCTTGTGTTTAAAATGTAAAACTTTGAAACTAAACACAAACATTTGATTCAGATTTTTTAAAATAAGTGAATGGCAGGAGAGAAATCCCTTGTTTATTATTCACCATCAAAGATGCTGGAGATATTTGCATGTGTTTTGCTGTCTATTTTTACTATCATTATTATAAAATAGACACTGCCATATGCTCCTAACTTTTAGAACTTCATTTTTCAGATTTCCTTCACAAAATCTTTAGATTATAGAGGTGAAAAAGGTTAGAAGTAAGAAGTGAGATTCTAAACTTTACATGGGAGAAAAATCATTTCTAAGTAAGGTACACACCCAATCATAAAATTTTTTGATGACCAAAGAATAGCATTACTTACCAAGTAGAAAATTCTACTATGTTTATTCTATGTTTATGCAGCATATAATTAATATGTTCAGTTTTCTAATTTAAATTTTTCAAATTATTAATATTATAATATGTTTACCATTTTCTAACTTTAATCTTTCTTTTCCCCAAATGCTGCCAGGTTAAAATTCTTTGGTAGCTCATTCTACCCCATAATTATTTTCTTCTTTTCTTGATTAGCAATTTTTTTGCTTTTGACAATAAAAATACCTCCACAATAAAGTGAACCCCTTTAAGACGGGGTGTTTCTACCTTGGGACTATAGGAAAAGGGGCAGAAATAGTTGGAGAAATTCAAATGCACGTATCCCAGGAGTAACTTCTCTTAACTCCTCCTTGAATGAAGAAGATTTCACAGATTAAAGGGGAGCTTGTCCTTTGAAAATGTATCTCATTTAAACCGGCCCTCAAAATCCACCCACGAGCAGTAAATCGTGTTATCTAAATTGCTATGAGTGTTGTATCCATGACTAGTGATGCTCTAGTAAATAAGCATTCTCCATGAGCAAAATTAAGGAATTAAATATTCGCTCTTCTCTGGTTCCATTGTGATCAGAGTTGATTTACTCACTCAGAAGGAAAAATTAACATATTTGGCTCTTCTTTTCCCTGTGCTGCTGGGAGTACCTGAGTCTATGAAATGGTGTCAACCAATTCCCAGAACAAAGGAATCACTACTTTCTTACATTCTCTGGTTCCCCAGCTCAGCAGAGGATTCCAATTTTTGTTCTGCTGACGGTACTTGTCTTCAATTAATAATCATAGCACTGACCCTACATCTCCCTAGGCTTTTACCTTGGCAACTGGTGCCCCCTGGCCCAGCCCCTGCCAAGTCATGTGCACACCCTGTGGGTGAGCTCTCTATCTGAACCCATCAACCTGGCACTTAGTGAACTGACCTGGAGAGGCCTATTGCCAATCTAATGAAGAGCTGTGGAAACAAAAATCACCCCCAGTTACGAACATTCACGGTTGGCCTTTCAACAACAAATAGACAAATTTCACATTTCAGTGGCCTAGAACTGATACAGCTACCTGAGAAGAAAGGGAATAAAATATATAAACTGAATGAATGGTCTGGATCACCAGCTGTGGTACTGAATATTTGATCTTAAGGGTAGTCTGACAAAGTAAGTAATACTGGTTTCTCATTATTAGGTGGAAGATGTTGAAAGTCATCCTAAGATCCAAAAGTTCTCCTAAATGGCTTGTTTTCTGATAAGGGCAGAGATAAAACTCAGAGATTTCAGGAGGAAATTTGAGATCAGTGAAGGTATTAGAGTCGCAATGATTTGCAAAAGTACATTTGCAAACAATTTGGTCCTCACCCTGTGGCACTACTGGGAAGTGGTAGAACCTTTAGGAGGTGGAGTCTTGTGTAAGAAAGGTAGGTCATGGAGACAAGCCCTGAGAGGAGATATTGAAATCTGGCCTCTTCATGTCTCTCACATTATCTCCCCAGCCACCATGAGGTAAGCAGTTTCTCTGTCTTATGCTTACACCATGATATTTGGCCTTGCCAAAGCTCCAACATGGCATGGCCAAGTTACCATGAACTGAAGCTCCTGAAACCATGAGTCAGAATCCATCTTTCCTCCTATAAATTGGTTCGTGCTCTCGCTATTTGTCACAGAGACAGAAAGCTGCATAATGCAGTCTCCAACTAGTTCCTCATCAGAATCTCATGTGTGTATTCTAGGGGTAAGAGTAGACAGACTTTCAGAAGTTTTAGAATGAAGGTAGTTTCCTAGTCCCTTTCTGGCTATAGGATTAGAGCCTCAACCGGTAAAAACCTCTAAAATAGACTCTGTAAGCCATTTTAATCCATAAAAACATGTTCTATCGAAGGCATTTCTCTTGGAAATCATTCTTCTCAGTCATTTCTATAAGATGGTCACAATTACCATTTTCTGGCCATAGATATTTGGATATAAGAAGCATCAAATCACACAGTGGTTAGAGACGTGACACAATATAAATTTGTGCCACATCTAAATTTCAGGCAAAGTGTAATACACATGATTTTTTTTCTTTTTCTTTCTTTTCTTCTTCTTTTTTTCTTTTTTTTGCCCAAAACGATCAAGATGCTGTCCAATTCTGAATGAATTAAATATTTTGATACATGAAACAAAGAAATCTTCCCTATATCTCAGGAACTTTCTTAATCCCTTTAAGTATGAAGGAGTAGGGGTGAAGGGGCAGCTCTTGCCTTCAAACTACTCACAAACCCCATCTCTGTGGCAATGACAGGCATGTGAGGACCATTTTTTCAGTTAGGATTCTTGAATTGCAAACAACAGACATAGTGTCCAACTTAAGCAGAAAAGAAACAGAGCAAAGTATAGTATACGTCCCTTGGATTGCATGAGAGGAAAATCCACGAAGCAACAGAGCTGTATCACCACCCCCCTCGCCTCCACCCTCTGGTGGATTAATGAGTGCTAGATGTGTTTTGTTGTGTTTTAATTATTCCTTAAAGTCATCCCTCCTAAAATTCAACCATCCCTGAGGAAACTCTGATTCACCCAACATGACTCATGCGTTACCACAGACCAGGAGAAGGCAGGACACCAAGACCACACACAATGGGCAAGAAGTTATTTCACAAAAGGACTGTGGATTCTGGCACCAAAAAGTGCCAATACAACCAAGTGTCCACTCTGATCATTTCTCCCGTGTTCAGGATGAATGAGCTGAGAGCATCCCGGGGAAATGACCTTGTCCCACCACTCAGCTGAGCGATTAAAATCAGGGCCCCTTTCAGATGACAAAAATACTGGTAAAAATATATCCAGAGAGCTGTTACGGCCCAGCCTTACATGCATATGGGTTAGCTACTTCCTGCAGCGTCATTGGCTCCACTTCTGTGTTTGTGGTATAACCAAGCGGCCCCTAAACTCTATGAGTGTGTTTGAAAATATTTTTGCAGAATATGTCTAATGCGTTGCCTGACTACTGCTGGAATAAGAAAGGACTATACATATAGCATTTCCACCCATTTCTTTCCATAGGACTTAATACATAGCAGGTACCTAAACATTTGTTAGGCACTTACACATGGCAGGCGCTTATACATTAGCAAGGCTGGAAGGGTCATTGCTCAGTGATTGTTGCTGGGGCCCCAGAATTTAGAACTATAACACCTCTTACAAGATCACAGAGGGCCCAACTTTCCATTCAGATCCCATGTTGATAACCAATAGATGGAATAGAATAGTCCTGCACTTCAGGAATCTTTAGCTATTTCAAGTAACCTCATTGGTTGGTGGATTCCTGGCTGCTTTACAATATCTTTAAGTATTAAAATGCTATTTCACAATATCTTACTTTCATAAATAAGAATATCAAAGCAAAGCATATACATTGTCCACATCTTTTGGCTGGCCATGATTAGCTTTGTTGAAAAACTGACATCCCAATAATTCCACGAGCTCAAAATATGCATCTTTATTCTTTTTATACCTATTTGAGTCCACGAGAGCTTTGGAAACAAAGGTAGATCCTTCAAGTCCCTTTGCCTCCATAAACAAAAAACAAACAAACCAAAACAACCACTTTCTATGTGTAAATTTCTGTTTCATTTTGTCTAATTTTTCTTCCACATTCCTCAGTGGTAGACACCATTTTCCTATGTCATCTCAATCATCTCAAATAATATATGAGATTTTATCTGACTATAATTTACTAGGCAAGTGAATGAAAAATGCTTTCATTTACATGATTAACATTTAATTAACACTGTTAATTAACATTGATTTTTAAAAAACTTTTTCAGCTGAAATGTAACACTTAACATTGACCTGAACTTTTAAAATAAAAGCTACATGTTAAAGCACAGGGAAGTCCATGATTGATAACATGTATTATGATCTTGCTTCATGTGATCTGGGTGGAAGTTATGAAGTAATGTGCATTGTACCATATAAAACCCTAATGATGGTTAATGCTAGCTAATTAAGATGAACACTGAATGGAGACAGCTTGGCTCATTGGGGTATTAACATCTTGTTAGAGTCTAACAAAATATTATTTTAATCAAAGCCATATATAGTGAATCACTTTAGATTCTCACTAAGAAATACATTTTGAATCAAATTAGACATTAAAACCATATTCTAATCATTGTTGCCAATGAAAACAATATTAAACACCTTCTTGAATTTAATGTTGTACTATGTGGGGTTCATTGTTTCATTTTGTTTTAATAAACCTCGAACAGAGAAGCATGACATAATGTCATATTATCACCCAAGAGGAGTGACTGTTTGTTACCCCCAGGTTTTTAAAATATATAATGCCTCATATATAACCAGGTAACTGCTCAGGTAATCCAAAATGGCCCTTTCTACCACATGCCAACATCAGATTTCTGTAACTGAGATAACGTCCATTAATTTTCTTTTTCTTTAGTGAAATAGCTTTAGGAAGCACATAAGTGGACTGAGACGATTACATTAACTTGTCAGTCTAACTGGCTTATGGGAGTCATCGGAAGATGATGGCGTCATGGGAACACTGTACTCGTGAGTGGATTAATCCATGGATGTTTACAGTTGAAGTGTCTCAGGAGGGGAGTCCAGTGGAGGTGGGCACAGGACGTGCCTCCTGCTGGTGCTCTCCCCTGTGCTCTGCTTCTCAGCCACCACAAAGTAAACACTTTTGGTCTTCCATCTCTTCGACCATGTCTCTGCTTGGAGCCAGCCAACCCATGGACTGCAACCATGAGCCAAACAAACCTTTCCTCTTTAAGTTGCAGTTCTCGTGCATTTTGTCCCAGCAGTGGCAAAGCTGACCAACATATGAGCAAACCTCAGTTTGAGCAAGGCATTTTGCATCTGTAAACAGTGTCCTTGACCTTCAGATGAAGGGATTGTGCCATCGGGTCAAGGTCCCATTTGTTCCTAAAGTACTTTATTTTCAATAAATTTAGGTCAGTTATTCAACGTTCGAATGCCTACACATAGCAGGAAAAAGGTATCACCTGTTCCTACAGCAGAAATATTCTAATAACTACAGTGCAGTTATTTCATAGGATTTATGTATCTCAAACAGGGCAGCACTCATTCTACTTGCCATGAGCTTGTTCCTAAACTTAACATAAAGGCCCATGTATTTATAGTAGAAAATACTTCTTGTGTTTATGCTACTCACTGGCTTGTTGAGCTATTTGCAGGTCCTCTAAAGGCAGACCCTGAGGAATGTCCTATCTGAGAAGCAGAACCCACAAATAAAAATAAAAATGTGTAATAGAGTCCAACACTTACACAGGATGTGAAGGGCAGAGGCGCTGCTCACTGAGACCCTCTGAGATCCTAGCCCTGAAGCCCTCTCCTCCACATTAAAGGGGCAGTGGTGTGTCAGAGCATAGGAACCCCTGTATGGAAGCCTTTCTCGCCATTGACGCCTCTCCACCTATCATGGCACATATGCTTGGTCAGAGCATTTGTCCTCAATTACATACTGAATGAGTAAATGTATGTATACATGTAAGGTAATCAGTGGTCTCATTTGTTTCCCAATATACTAGATACAGAAGAAATCGTTATTGAATTAAAATGTTTGAATGAAGGCTCTTCTATGGAAAATAGCATCTCTTGGAAGAGTTCCTCTGGAAGAAGACATTGTACACAATTCTCATTTTATAGTACCATTGAGAAGTTGTTAAGGGAGAAAAGAACAAAAGTGAGTACTGTTACATTCTGTCAAGTTTTGATATACATTGAATGAAACAGTCAGCTTCCAAAGGATACATATGGTATTATTAGGCTGACTCGATATGTGACAGAGGGGAAGGACAGGCTAGTCAAATGGCAATTGACAACTCTATGTCCCTGGATCAAAGTCAGCCTAGAGATAAAGTATTAGTCAGTCAATTGTCATAGCTTGTATCTAGTTGTGGCCCTCCCCAAATCCTTACGTGCTCATAGATGCAGCTTTAGGGAGTAACTGGATAATGGGTGTGCAACACCGGATTAGCCTACTGATTGAGTTAGCATAGTTCTGGGTTGGTTTGGCATAGTTCTGCAGGTGGATGATGGATTTACTAAAGAGGGAAGACCCACTTTGAATGTCTAAATCCTCTGGGTGTGGATGGTACCAACCAATAGGCTTGCAGCCTGGACAAAATAAAAAGGGAAAGAAGCAAGTCTCATTGCTTCCTACCTGCCACCCCATGAACCGTTTTCTTCCTTGGAGATTCTCCCTTTGCCGTGCCACCCTGCCTTGCAGCCAGCCCACCACAGACTGAAACCTCTATAAACTGTGAGCTACAGTAAACCTTTCCTCCTTTAACTTGCATATGTCAGGTATTTTGTGCTAGTAATAAGAAATCAAGTAAGAAATCAGCATAATAATTGAGTTTAAGTTTAAATTGGTTTCTATTACCTTAAAATGAGAAGATTACTTAAAATATAAATTTCTGACTAAAAGTCTATAGACTAGGCAATAATGAGCTCAGATTCTCTTTTGCCCCAACTAGTAGCTTCCTCAATAAGACAGAACATGTTGTTCTCCTGCCAAGCCCTGAGCACAAGTGCCCAGCTGACCCCTTAGCCATCTGAGTTCTTAAATCTACTTTAGCTGAACTTCTACTATCTGAATTCTTTTTATAAAGGAAATAATATCTATGGATTTTATACTGAAAAAAATTTTTTCAGTTCTTGGGATTAATCCAATGGCCGTTGAATGGAGTTACATCAGCAGCCCTTTTATGTTAGTGTATTTTTATTTGTGACTGGCTCTTGCTAAGTTGCCTAGGCTGAGGGTGAACTTGCTATCCTCCTGTCTCAGCCTCTCAGAAGGCTGGGATTACAGGGATGCACCACGACACCTAACTCCTAAGGAAGACTTCTGTAAGGCACAATAATATCCTGAAAAATCATTTTTTATGAGCAAATAACAAGCAATCCACAGAGTATAACTCAATTTTTCAAATAAATATGAATGCATATGCAAACATGAGATGCATATATGAAGCATGCTTCCCATACTAAAGTAAATACAGCAAAAGACTGGAAGGATGTATTCCAGAGTATCTGCACTGGTCACAGTGATTGTCTTTAGGCGGTGAGAGGTCAGGTGGTGTTTTTGCTTTGTTTGTTCGTCTTCCTTTTGCTTTTCTTTTTCTTCTACGTTGCACACAATGAACAATGAATGATTTGTTATCTTCTTGATACGAAGGAAATTTCCCAGTCGCACATGTGAATACCTGTGCTTCTCGGTAATTTCCACCATTTCTCCGACTCTTTTGTAAGGGCCTCTGCCTGCCGTCTCTTTGTAAGCTCTGCCAACTGCATGTTTACCTGCCAGCAGCACCCAGCGCTGTGTGTTTGTTTTTCTCCTCTGTGTACACACGGGTCTCTCCACTGCTCACATCCTGAGGTGCTTCACGTTGGAGTGACTGACAGGGAATCAAAATTAAAAACACCAGTTGGCATTAAAGGTCACTGCCTTATTAGAATTATTCATTCAAATACAATTAACTTACCCCTGCTCTGGGGGAAAAGGAAGAGTTTACGCCAGAGAGAAGGGAAGATCTAAAGGGTTCTCCACTTACAGCCCTTCTCCCCTTTGAATATTTTCCCCCAACAACTTCATAGACATGACAGGCAGCTTGAAACAAAGAAAGGGCAAAGAGTGGGAAGGGGTTTCCTTTGATAGGCACACGGGAGGGCTAACTTCCTTATTCTGAACACAGAATAATGTTCGGGACAAAGGGGTTCTTTAAAAGCCTTATTCAAATCGTGATGCACGTAAGAGAGAGTAGAGGCTGTGTCTGCCTTTGATAGCCTAGTAGGATAGAAGCTCGTGAAGCCCCTGTGACGGATCACCACCTACAGGACATGGCATCATCACAGCTGGTGCATTGCTGCACCTGTGAAAGTCTCGGGAAATCTTGGGATACTGCTCTACAGGTATATATGCCCTGCACCTAAAATATTAGGAAGACCTTCCTGAGTACTCTAGTAGAATCCTCTGTACAATGAAGAAATCCTATCCTAGAGTAAGAAGGCCTACTTCTTTCTTCATTTGGCTTTGAGTCAGACAACCTGGGCATCAACTCTTGACATGGCCCCAGGTAGGTCACTTAACCTAAGTCAATAGGCTTTTCTCTGAAGAGGGATAAAAGGCGTGCTATTCAGTGGTTGTTCTAGGGTTTAAAGTGGGGGCAGGGGGAGTTGTACTGCTCTGAATTGCATATTTCAAGTAAAAGGAAATTTTGATGAATATTAGGTGCTATTATTTGTTGTGACAATGTGCTAACAGTTGGCAAAAACATTTCTTTTTTTAAAAATCATCATGCCTTCAAGAAGCTTGCAGTCTTCTCAAGGTGAGCTCTAAGTGAAGTAATATAGCATGGCATGAAACTTGTAGGAAGCAGAAAGGCTAGTAATAGTTGGGGGCAGGAAGTGGAAAAAGTGGAGTATAAGCAGGAACAAGATTTTTTACATGATAGAAGTGTTCTGCACCTGCATGGTGGTGATGGCTACACAGCTCTGCAAGTTTACTGGAAATCATAGAGTGGTACATTTTAAAGCAGTGGACTTTATGATATAAGCAATGGCTTGATAAATGTGTTGAACCTGCAGGACAGCCTCATACCTATTCATCTAGGCAAGTAAACCCAGGGCATGAGTTTTATTTGCTTTTCTTTTAAGACAAAAGATGTTCATGTACGAGTTATTTTTCTAAACTAAAACGTCAGTGTTCAGGGTCAGTTACAGCATCGGCGCTTTGCAATAAATAAGTGGATTTTGGACTACAGTTTGGGCGTCATCTCTAAAAGTTTCCCCATCACTGATCCAGGCTCACAGTAAGGACAGGGGATGTATAGCAGAAGGAACAGTTCATAAGATAAAGGAAAGCCTCACAGGCCAAAGGCACAGAGCTGAGACACACCCCAAGCACAGAAAGTAAGCTTCAAGTCCCTCAAGCCAATGGGATTAAAGGAATTTGCGAATCAAAATTAATTTGTTGACCACACTTGAATATTGCCTCTTTTTATAGATGTCTGTTCTTCATGTTATGTAGAATAAACGATTTGTGAGTACTCTGTTTTCCTTTCCCTACAGCATCACAAGACATCCTTGACTCAAGAGGAAGCAACATAGCTTAGAAACTATAAATTCCATGCTTCCCCCAAATCACTGGCCTGTACCTTTGAAATCTGCTTTTCTTACACTGAACATGTGAATAAAGACATGAAAGCAGTAACTCTGTAAGGTTTTTGACCATGTTTCACGTAAGTAGTTGTTTTAAAAGCAAGCAAGCAAATAGAAGACAAAGCTCTGTCCCCCACTTATCAGGTCCCACAAAACAGTCTATATCTAAATACTTAGTCTGCAGATTCAAATGATGGCTTCATCACATAGTATTTTAGCTCACAGAAACCAGGTTTTAGGTAGGCCTATTAACTTCTTAATAGGTTTTAAGGAAATGTAACGGGAACAAGTGAGAAATGACTTGAATTTGCATGACATTTGACCAGAGGTATCAAAGAAAATACCAACTCAAGCATACTGAGGACTACATCCTGCTAACAATTAACTAGAAAAATCAAGCAGCTGAAGATAGTTACTCAGGATATACACGGAGGAACCTGAATGAGGACAAAGTCTTAGACTTTGTCCAGGCTAGGCTCTCAGCAATGGGCCAGAAATCACATTAATGGCCCAGCTACAAACACTGCTTTCCCTGGTCACCAAAGTAACTAGAAGACAGCCTGAAAATAGACCAGAAGGAGTCACCTTTGAGCAAGTCCGGTAAAAACACTGGAAAAGCCTGAGAACTAGGTGAAGTCTGTGTGGTCTCTACTGCACCCCTCCTCCACAGAGCCCACAGTTTGTGTGTTGGGTTTACCAATTTGCTTTAGGAACTGTGTTTTCACGATGTTGATGCTATATGTACAATCTCAATTGTTGGACCAAAAGGCTCCAAAGAGAAGCAATTTTCAGGGCTAAATGCACCCCTAATGCTCCAGCAGACTCATAAAACAAGCATTCATTATTGATTTTACACATGGCTTAGAAATAATGCTTAATCACACCCCATTTTCTTTGAGAGTTTGAGGGGTTTGTTATTTTTTAAAAACTTTCCCTGTTTCTTTCTGGTCCCAGGACCATAGCAAAGTTCACCAGAGAAATAAACTTCCTATATAATTACAAATCCTCAAAAAAACAGCGTGTTTTACTTTCTCCGAGAATGAAACACTGCAGTCAGGTCAAGAGTGGTGTCAAGCAAACAACTTCACTGTTTTGAGTTTTCTGAGGGCAGAGACTCCAGATAAAACAGCTGCCTCTTGCACACAGTATTCCTGTGATCACGTGCCATGACTGATGACAAGTCAAAACACACCGTGTTTACTCAGCTTTCATGTGAATGTGGTGGTCAGGATTGTGTGTGGTTCTGGATGTTATTAGATAAATAAGACCCATAAACACGGTAAAGGTCGGTTTTCCTAACAAGGCAAAGTTTCCTTTCCGTACCTTTTGAGGTCAATTTTAAAGCAGAAATTCATGAGCAATATGCCAAACCAAAAGGCTTGAATTCCTTCATCTTTAAGACTTTTCAAAGTAATTACTAATCTCCTTTTCTGTATTCTGTCGAGGATAGCTTTCTCAACCCCAATACTGTTGAAATGTTGAGCTAGAGAATTCCCTGTGAGGGGGACTTCCATGGGCTTTCGAGGACATTTAGCAGCATGTGGATACAACCCACTAGGTACCGGAGGTAGCTTCTAAGTCACAACAACCACATGTCTCCAGACATTGCTAGATGTTGTCCAGAAAGCAAAATCTCCTCCAGTATAAACCACTGGTCTACCCTTCTGAATATACTAACAAGAAGAGAAAGTTCAGACCATCTCATAAGAGTTCACAATAGTAATATCCTATGAGGTGTTGTAAACTTGGAGCAGGAACTTATACATAACTAACAATATTAACTTTTGACAACTAAATTTTAATTAAGCGATTATTTTTAAAGAGAGTTTTTAGTTAGTAAGAGTAAGGGGTTAATTTGGCATTAGGGCATAGAGTATTTTCCAGAGTAAAATCCAGGTTGTTGTTTTTTTCTCTGCATAGTCCTATGTTATACTGAAAAGAACAATTATGCTCGATTTTTCTTTCAAAAAATAGTGCACCAGCTCAATGGGAAAACACAAGTGAGGTCATTTTTTTTTTCTTGCTGACTAAACCATTCCCCCCTGAGAAATTTCAGTCATTTCCCTACACCACTCTAGTTTATCCTTGGCCTTTCCTTAAGCACACTTTAAGAAATTCTTTGCATATTCATCTTCGCTGGTGCTTCTGGTGTTATAATGAAGCATTTGTTATAAACATTAGTGACCATAATCAGATTTTAGTTTGAAACCTTATATCGGGAAACTTATGTAGGAAAGAGTAGAAGTGCAGACCGTATTACTGAAGAAACAGTTAATACAATTTAAATAAAAAGGTTTATGGTTAATTTCAACTCATTTAGTGAATTGTAATTATGTGATTACCTATAGAACCTCCATAGTATGGTATTTGAAAGATCAAAGTTAGTGAAAAGTCAGCATGTAATTAGTTTCTTGCTTTGGAGCATTAGGTAGAATTACTGCAAAGAGGCAAAACTATCATTTTGTAGAGACCCTTAGGAGATTTATAATGATGGTAGACAAATATATGCATACAATATCACTCGGTGTGCGAAAATTTAATTTTTGTGAGGAAATGTGGTTGAGAATGATCACAATACATGGGGATGTTCTTATTTTAATATTGGTGGCTGTTATTATTAGAGAATCATATCAAAAGATATGTCACCAGGGAGAAAATATCATTTATAAATCACTAATGAGTAGCAAACAGTGTTTAGCTTGGAGGTATGAGGCATCTCTTCACAATGTGCATTTATGATCAAACACAAAAAGATCAAGTGCAGAAAGAATAGTAGATCTATATTTTATCTCATTCTGCTAAGGGATATTTTTCTGTAGTTAGGATTTCAGAGCCTATATTTCATTTCCTGCTCATCAGAAGAGATTCTGCATTTAGAAAGTGATCTTTATTGTATCTAATTTGGAATTTAGCTATAAAAGTAATGCATGATTGTACAGATTACAAATTATATAAATTTTATTTATGTTCTGAGAGTAAGGCATAGTTGTGCAACTTTTTTATCTAGGATAGCACACCAGGAAATCTCATGCTGAAAACAGACATC
The DNA here is from genome assembly GCA_004027595.1 of Dinomys branickii. Taxonomy (NCBI): domain Eukaryota; kingdom Metazoa; phylum Chordata; class Mammalia; order Rodentia; family Dinomyidae; genus Dinomys; species Dinomys branickii. Next base: position 61,431 of record PVLD010004415.1, read on the forward strand.
TTCTGGGAACTGTGTTGAGATTTCTTGCCTTTAATTGGACAGTCAAATCAAAGGTTGTCAGGCTGTAATGTGTAAAGCTTTGGGCCTTCAGTGGGCCATCTTTTAAGGTGTTACAGAAAGTTTAAAATTATTTCCCAAAGAAAACCTTAGTCATACTCCCAGGTAAATCCATATCCCTGACTACATTCAAGCAGTTGTTGAATTGTCTCTGGAAAATGCTGAAACTTTCTTAGGTTTTTATACGCCTCTCCCTTTGTGGTTCTTTTTTACCCCCAGTACTGAGGATTAAACCCAAGGCTTTCACATGAGCCATATTCTTAGCCTTTTACATTTTTTTCTTAATGTTGAGACAGGGCCTTACTAAGTCAATAAATTGCCTGGACTAGACTCAAACTTTTGATCTTTCTGTCTTAGCCTCTCAGAGTGCCAGGATTGCAGGAAGTGTCCTTGTACCAGACTATGTGCTTCATTCTTTAATGAGGAAAGTCAATCCATTCCTCTAATCTCAGTGCACTACTAAAGCTTATGTGTTGCATCCTATCTGAACCCTAAACACACCATCACCCAGGCCAGGACCAATCTGGGGTGGAAGAGTGTCTGTCTTTTAATGTTGCCCATGTGTTTCATCCATCTTTTCCTCAGGCATCCGGTATTGCTGCTGGTTGCTGAGAAGAGTGATACTAAAATCATGTTGTCCTTTGGTACAGTGCCATCCCACTGTCTGGAAGACCCACAATAAGCTGGAACCTTGAGAAATGCTTTGCTCCACCTGCAAAGGAGACCACTGATTCACATTACTAAGTGTATTCTTTAGGAAAGCCCTTGGGCTTTTTCCTTTATGTCTGCACTCTGAGAGGCTGAAGCAGAAGGATTCCAAATGTAAGCCTACCCTTGATAATTTATTAACTTAGCAAGACCCTGCTTCAAAATTAGAAAAGGGTTGGAGGTACAGGTTCATGCCAAGACCTTGAGCTGAATCCCCAGGACCATGGGAAAAGAAAGAAAGGATATTGTGTCTCCTGAAGGGCTGGTTTGCTTTTAGCTTATGAAGAATACCAGCCTTGTAATTTTTCATGTTTCCTTATCAGTGTTAAGCTCTAAGAATTTTATAGTCAAACTGGTCATCCATAATGTGCGTAATGCTTAATAATAAACCTTTGTGGCCCAAGTCTCTTTCTTCATTTTATTTAACATCACCATATATGTACTTGTGCCTAATCTTTCATACTTCTAACTTACCCTATCATTCTCTAAGTATGTCTTCACAAGTCTTTTTTAACCTTTCTGGTAACCAAGTAGACATAATATGTGGGGGGTGGCTGAAGCGGGAGATCAGTTACACATGTGGGACTGGAGAAAGGCCAGCCCCAAGAACACGAGGTGCCCGAGGCAAGCCATGTGAGCAAGCTGATAGGCAGAGGCATATCACATGACGTCAACCTTCTGGGTGTATAAATGTGCTGCAGTGGTTGTGCAGTTCTCTTCTCCCACCAGGAGAGGGGGCTCTACATGACCTCAGCTTGCTTTATTATGACTCTTGTCTTTATTTCTTCATCCTCCACCATCTGCCCTCCAGAGAAGTTTGAGAACTGTGCTGGACACAGCAAAAGTACAATAAAATGACTGTAGAGGTCATACATTCTAGTGTTTCACATTGGCTAATAAGCTGGGAAGGTCTTCAGGGAAAGCAGATTCCCATAGTTATTTCAGTTTAATCGTGAAATCCTTCTAATTCCTTCATGAGGCACCACAGCACCAGCTCAACTACCATAGCCTGGCTGCATCAATTAAAGGGATACTTGGAAATACCAACAAAGTAAGGAAGGATTCAAATAGCAGGACAGGATATTCATAAGAAAGTTAAGGAACCTGCAGGCATGATGCCAGAATATACAATATCAGCAGTGTAAAAATTACTGAAAGGAAGCGGTATAGAACAGCGTCTTATTTATTAACACCTGAGTTCCCCTCTGTTGCTCTGGAGAATTACTGAGCACCTTTAAATAAATTCCTATTAACTCTGAAAGACGCTGAACGGAGTTGCTTGTTGCATGTGTGTGAAGATTTTTGCTTTGGTTTGGCTTTTTTTTTAATGGTACTGGGGACTGAACCCAGAGCCTTTACTCTGACCTACATCGCCATTCCCAGCTCTTTTTTAAATCTTTATTTTTATTTTAAGACAGGCTCCAAGTCACTAAATGCCCAGGCTAGGTTTGAACTTGCAGTGATCATCTTGTCTCCACCTCCTGGAGTGTTGGTCTTATAAGAATGAGCCTCTATATTCAGATGTACGAAGCTTCTTGATTTCAACTCAACACTCAGTATACAGAATGCACCTTCTGACTTTTGATTTAGATTCATACTCACAGCCTGTTACAGTTAGTCCCAAAATGACCCCCAAGGTCTCATGTGTTCAGAGGTAGGACTTTGGGAAGCTGATTGTATCATGGCGTGCTGTACGCACCAGCAGACTGATCTATTGATGAGTACAGCTCAGTGAGCTGCTAGGAGGTGAGGTCTGGCTGCAGGTGGCTCGCTGGAGGCATGACCTAGGTGGACGCAATCTTGTCCTTAGCTCCTTCTTTCTCTGCTTCCTGCCTGGCCTGGAGCGAGCAGCTCTCTTCTTCCAGACAGTCGTAGCAGCCCTTCTACATGCTGTTTCTACCTTGGAGCCAGCTGACTAGACTGAACCCATGGGAAACTGTGGGCCAAATCAACTTCTCCTCTTTTAAATTATGTGTATCAGGAATTTTGTTCCAGTGATGGGAATGTGACTAATACACAACAACTGTCTGTTTGGCCCATGTGACAGTTAATTGTCAACTTAACTCACTTGAGAGACAGCTACATTAGTAAAGTACACCTGTAGGTGTGTCTGGATGGCTCATGGGAAAATGAATTTGGGGAGTACATCTGGTCACTTCCAACCTTTCTCTCTGGCACTGTTCCTTTTACTCTGCTCACTGGACACCAGGAAGTGACCAGCCTTGCTTCACCATGCCCTTCCACCATGACGTTACTTTCCTGTAGCCCCCTGAGCACGGACTGAAAGCCTTTAACTATGAGCCAGATTAAACCTCTCCTTTTTTAAGCTGCAGGTTTTAGGTATGGTGTCCCAGCAGTGGGAAAGCCAACCAGTAAAGCGCACAGTACCTTACTGTATGTGTTCTGTTTCCTTCAAATCGCAGTTATTTTTGTTCAACTTCAGCTGAGGTTACCCTGGAGTATGGTTGACTATTTCTGTGGATTTCCCTTGGGGTTTTCCTGCTAAGATGAATTCCATTTACACTATGTATCTGTATTTTATGTCAGAAACTATTTCAAATACTTGCTTAAACTTGGTGAGAGTCATTTTTATTACCTCAAATTTTCTAGTGTGAAGAAAACAAAAGTGATTTGCTAGAATATATTGACCCAAATAAAATGGATAGTGTTGGGTATATCCTCAATGTCCTTGTCAGAAAATAGGAAGTTGTTTATTAGTGCTGTTTGGCAAAAAGGGAGGAGAGGGTGGGAAGATGTTCTCTTTTGAACTCTGAGCCAAGCTACATTATCTGTCTACCAGAGCAATGCATATTTTAAGACTAAATCCTCTTGAATAAAACTATGTAAAAATGTACTGACTGTTAGTCTATTAGCAGTCAGAGTAGAAGTTCCCTGGGACAGGGGCATAGTGGCTAAGGTTGAAAGGGAGTGGGATTTTGAGACTGTTCTGCTTCTTAATCTGCTGCTGACTAGAATATGTTGTTTGTCAATTTGTTGTACTTTTGCAATATGCGTTAAAAGGATTTTTTCAAAGTTACTATTAGAACGTCCAAAGAAATAGATAATCCCATACAATAGTGAGACTTTTCCATTCTTATGATCTCTATAAAAGCAATCTGGCAATATCGATCAAAATTATAGGTGCATATATCTTTTAAGCCAATATTGCATTTTCTGAATTTTGCCTACAGATAAATTGATACACCAGAAAAATGGTATTTAAATAAGAGTGTTAATTGTAGCATTGTTTGTGGTAGCAAAAATTCAGGAGGAACCTAAATGGCCATCAATAGGACCCATCAAAGAAAGGATGTGCATTATGTGATGAGGTGATATGCCAATGTTTAAATTTTACAAAGCAAAATAAGGAACTTTTTATGTACTGCTTTAGAAAAATTCCAAGACTTATTAAATGAAAAAGAGTAAGCGTGTGTGCATGTGTGTGTTAAAAGGAGGGAACTCATATAAATTTATTTGTATTCAAGAGCACATTAAAATCTGAAGTGACCTTAGTAGTCTATCTATCTTTCTTATTATTCAACTCCTACGTAAATTTCCCTTTCAAAAAAGGCTTAATTAAAAATAATTACGAAGTTAAAAAATAGACTCCAACTGTGGTGAAACTGATATTGCAAGGCTTGTATTGCCACTCAATTTGAAAAGAAAATCACAAAGGTCTAAAAAAAAAAAGTTATTACATACAGCTTAACCTTCACCAAGGTGAGTTATGAGTCAAAATTCCCTGGAGCCCCTCCAGTCTCTTTTCATATTATTTATACTGTTTCAAAAATGTGGTCAGAGAAGGGGTATTAATTCCTTATTACAAAAGCATGTAGCTTCCATGCCACAGGAATGTGCTCAGAGAGCTGACTCCTCAAATCTTCCCCCTGCTCAAAGTTTCCCCTTCTCTTCTCTTTGATCCACTCTGAGCTCTGATGAATGATCGTGAAGCTGATCATAGTCAATGTTTGCATTCTCACTTAGGTGATGAAGAATGTAAGTGCTTCTCACACTGTCATATTGGTAACGGAACAGACAGCGCCAGGAAGGGATCCAACAGGAGCAATGAGTGTGGCCTATTGTCTCTGTGAAGGAGGAAACCAAGTCTCTGATTTGTGTGAGAACTTGCCCAGGGTCACACAGGTTCTGTTCCCTCCAGGAAGAGAATTTGGGTTTCCTGACTCAAAGGACATCATTCTCTGTGTGACAGTCCTAGTTCCCTTAGACGAAAACTGATTTGGGAGGGGTGCACCTTTGGGCGCTAGCTACAGACACCTCTCTTCATTCTGTTTTTTGTTTTTTTTTTTTGTTTGTTTGTTTTTTTTGCGGTACTGGGGATCAAACTCAGGACCCTGCACTTGCTAGGCAAGCGCTTATTCCACTGAGCTATATCCCCAGCCGCCTCTCTTCATTCTGATTCACAGCAATTGTAAGTGATAACAGGTGACTCCTGATGACTTGTGAATACCTTTATGAGAATTCTGTTCCTTTCTGGGTCAGGGGTCTACCAGAAGTCTTATGAATTTCTGACCAACTGCTGGAGGCTGGGAAAGAACCACAAATAGCACTCTTAAGTCAACCTGTGGAGGCTTTGTCTGAAATTCAGAGGAAGTTAAGAGAATGAGGTCAACTTCCATAGGAAAGTGAATTGTATCTATTATATAACAACCAAAATTCTTAGAAAAGTGAAACGGAGTCCTGGAATGACACATAGGTTTCATCCAGTAGGTCAACATCGACCACTTGGTTCTGATAACTAAAGGCCATTATTGAGGGAAATAAGCTTCACCCAGCTGGAGATGGAGAAAGAGCCATGAGAGGATGGCGTGGCTCAAAGCCTTCCAAAATATTACAATTTATCTTCATTTCTGTGCGTATTATTTCTCAAGCACGTAGTAACATTTAAGGTACCTTACTATGTTTAATAGTACATATTTGCCATACATTTGACCCCGTTCATCCTAGGGAATTTGTACCTGTATGTAATATATCTTAATTCTTTATTTCTCATTCCCGTCTCCTCCTTTCAACCAACATGTATTTATTGAAGAAAATTAGAGAGCATGGCATGAGGAACTATCCCATCTATCGAGGGCTGGGGATATAGCTCAGGGCTGGGGATATAGCTCAGTGGAATAAGCGCTTGCCTAGCAAGAGCAGGGTCCTGAGTTCAATCCCCAGTACCGCAAAAAAAAAAAAACAAAAAAAACAAAAAAAAAACACCATCTATCGAGCGTTTCAAAGTCTATATAAACCCCTTTCTGGAATGACGCACGTTCCCCTTCTTTGTCTCTGAATTCTCTCTCTTCCATCCTGTTTTTGCTACCGCACAAATCTCACAATTTACATCACAGAGCGAGTTTTATCAGAAACTCCACATTCAAGGATTGCGGCATGTGGCTCCCTGAAATAGAAAGCTTTGTGACCCTTTTCAAAATCCTCTCCATCCCATATATCCTTCCCAGATACACAGCCCATTCTTTCTGTGGAAGGGAACTGTAAAGAATGCACAGCCAGCAAGAAGCTTTGGAGCTCAGCAGGGCCCTGGTGGATGCATGCATATACATGGGATCAGGGGCGAACCGGATGGACCGTCTCTCCCAGTGAGTGAAAGTCTTAAACCAAGATTAACCTTGAAGCTCAAATTAGATAAAAACAAATAGAAATTTCTCCACAGGAATAAGAGCTTAATATAAAGGAAAGTATTTCGTAGCCCACATAACTTTAATTAAGATGAAAGGGTTTCCAAGTATCTGCTTCCTCGACAATCTTATTTTTAAAGATGTGTGTTGAGCTCAGCATGAAGGAACTAGTCTACGCAACTCATTATTCACTTTTACAAGGGCCTACTTTGGGAGCTCTTTGTAAGGCTCCCGTGTTCACTTCCAGTTTTCTCCCGAAGTGTGCCTTCCTCTGGGCTTTTCTTACATTCCCAAGACATCTGTCCACCCTTTTACTACAAAGCAGGTACATCTGACAGTGGAGATACCCCTTCTAGTTGAAGGAAGATGTCAAAACCAGGACAGTCGCCTTTCTCCAGGGGCTGCAGCCATGTGTTGGAAAGTAGGTGGGACCAGCTGGGTATGAGATTTCTTACATCGAATTCATTAAGACAAGTTTTTTTCTTTCTAGAGCAAACCTAATAGGCACAAGTGTGTGCACAGAAAATAAAACAGACCCATAAACATGCTAAAAGACTTTGAAGAAAAACCCTTCACTGAAGCTGTTGAAAGATTGACTGGAGTTTTTTCAGTCATGTTACTGATATATTTCTGATGCTTTGGGTAAACAACTCACTACTTTCTTCTGTTTTTAAACCATGGCTGAATATCAGATTTATCAAAGAGCTTTATTAGAAGCAGATCTCAAGGCAGTCCCTGGAGCATCAGGAACAGCAGGTGCATGGGTGTCACCAGCAGAGACGTGCACAACGTTGGCATCACAGCTCACCAGTGGGTGACGAGGCATCAGGGGCACACCTTCCCCCAGCCTTCATTTCTTCCTTTTTTATGGAAAAAGGTAAAACAAAAACTTTTGTCACAAAATACTAGGAAAATAGCAATACATGACATCTTCAGAATCGTTGCTCAGGGTAGAAGACATGGGCATAAAAATTTCTCCAATTGATATTAGCACAAATCTTCCTTTTTAATGAGCTAAGAGATTCTAATAGTATAACCGACTTGCATTTTCCCCTTTTCTCTACTGTCCTTTCCCCTCTCACCCATCCTAGTTCCTTTTTTCATTTTGAACAATTTCTTCCCATCTTACAATATTTATCATACATTTCAGAGCTTATTTACTGTTTCAGTTTCTCACACCAGAGAGATAATATGATGTTTACAGATGCGAGTCTGATTTATTTCACTTATGAATGTGGTCTCAAGTTCCATGCACTTACCTATAAAAGTCACAAGTTTACCTTTCTTTAGAGCAGAGTAGTGCTCCATTGTGTAAAAATACCACATCTCTTTTATCCGCTCCTTGGCTGACGGGTGTTTGTGGTGTTGCCAAGATTTAGCTATGGCAATTCTGCTGCTGTGAACACGGGAGTACATGTATCAGGGTAGCTGCCAGCCATAATCTCTAACCTCTAAGAAGAAGAATTACAGTGGCATACAGTTATTTCATAGTCAGAGGATTAAGTTTGATAATATAGTTGACATATATGTGCTTCAGTCGTAATAAATATGTAAATAAATTTCAGCTATTTCTTTCTATTATGAAAGATTAGATGTCAAAAAGCACACATACATGAAATATTTTCTAATGGCTGAACATCGTTCCTTCTAGGTGGGATTTTAAGCAAATTATTTAGTGTCGCAAGGTCTCAATTTCCACATCTGTATAGTGAACACAATCTTTACCTTCTTTTTCTGGGTTGTTGTAAAGACAGTGAGATGATATAGGGAAAGACTAGAGGTAGTAATATTTTACTGAATGTGAGATATTAGTAATTTTCATTCCAAATCTCTAGTAGGTGGCAAAAAGTACTGTCTCTGGAAATCCACGATGAATTCTATCTCTTTACTATAATCTTCATGGATCCAAGAATTGTGGGAAACGTAGTTTGTACATAAAAGAAAAAAAATCATAGGACTTACCCAAGAGATATTTAATTTTTTTTTTAAGTAGAGGTTCTACGCTGTGGATGTAAAATGTACCCCCAAAAGCCTCATCTGTTCAGAGATGGGATCTGTCTGGAAAAGGCGGGTCTTTGGGGTTGTGGCCCGCGGGGTGCATTCATGTCCCTGCGCCTCCTTTCACTCCCTGCTTCGGGCTTCCCAGGATGAGCAGCTGTCCTCACTACACCCTCCCCCCGTGATGTTTCTGCCGTGGATCCAGCCCGCCACGCACTGAACCTCTTCAAACTGTGAACCAAAATAAACCTCTTTCCTTTAAACTATAGGGGGCAGGTATTTGTACTTGCGATGGGGAAAGTTGGCTAATAAAGTACACAAATAAAACAAACTTGGAAAACAACACATACCAAGGTCTCCCATCACACAGAGTCCCCATCCCTTAGGAGTCTGAAATATCAATGCCCATTAAAAAAAGACACAAAGATAGTTCACAAGAAAGAAGCACACAGAACATAATTTCATTTTGCGTCTTCTAGTTTTATGTAACTGTAAGCCAAATTTTCCTGTAGTATCTTTTAACTGATAGACCGATTGAAACATATCCTGGATATGAATATAATCAGAAATAAAATATCCAATACATTTGAATCAGATTATTGTTTCTGATCTTGGATGAGCAGCAATGTCTCATATTTCTTAAAATTAATATCCTGCAGAAATATTACTCAAAGCATTGCTCGCATGAAGTTAAATGATATAAAATAAAGTGAGTCAACACCCAAATATGCCTTGCTCATATCAGTGTGAGTAAAATAAATAAATATTCCTCACTACAGCAGAAATCCAAGACATCTGAGTGATGCAATCTATATGGTACTTTCTCTCAGGCAAGGCGTCAAACTCAAATACCTACAGGGCCCAAGTAACATGAAGAGTCAAGCCTGCTCAGTGGTTCTATAGCAAAAATTTCAAAACAGTGACTATTTCCTCTTTTAGAAAAAGCTTTTCTACTTTTTCCTCACAGTAGCAACTCTTCTGATTTCCCACTTTTGATTAAGAGATTTCCAGTCTTAGGAAGTATTGTGCAATTGCAATAACAACTTATAAGTAGCACTCGCTTCCAGTGGCAGGAAGACAGTAAGGAAGGTAAGGGACTATAGCAAAATGAAAGCAGAACACTCTGTACACCCCTTTAAACTGTCTAAGTGACACAACAGGGCAGAAGCAGTACTGCCAGAACTTTGGATATTCAAAGGGAACCTGGAACTGTGTGACTGAATCTGAAAGCTCTGAATTTATACAGATTTGCTGAAACATTAACGATTTGTGGGCCCCAGTAGCTAGTTTATTGCCACTTCTCAGGGGAGTGGGCTTGTACGGGAATGTTCTGATAGAACTGTGAGGTACCGTATATCAGAAGAAACAGCACCTATTGTGACTCCAGGCGGACTGAACCATTCGGGTCTCCTCAAAACCAGGTCAGAATACACAAGCCACCTATCGAGCATGTCCATGGTAAGTTCAGATTTGAGGAATGAGGAGCTGCTAGCCAGAAGGTGTTAGAGCCCTTGAGAGTCTTAGTGCCCTTTAGAGTGATTAGCTTATGTATTCGCTCTTGCTGTGGCTTAGATGCGTGCCCCCAAGGTTCCTTATGCAAAGGCCTGGTGGTCCCCAGTGTGGCAACGCCGGGAGGTGCTGTGTGAGCCAAGTAGAGGTCCTTGGGGGAGTGTCTTTCAAAGAGATCGTGGGACCCTCATCTGTCTGTCTCCGTCTCTCTCTCCTACTCATAGCCTTCCCCTACACTTCTGCGCGCCTCCTTCCCCACTCCTCTCTCTCTCTCCCTCTTTCTCTGCTTCCTGCCTCCAGATGTGAGCACTTGCTTGGATACAAGCTCCTGCCACGTTGTGCCACTCTCAGCCACCAGATCTTGCTTGAACTTCCAGAGCCTTAAGCCGAAGTAAAACCTCTCTCTATTTCATAGGTAACCTGTCTCAGCTATTTCATGACAGGGATGGAAAGTTCAAATCGTATTTCTCTGTGTGCCTACTGTGTGCCTGGAACCGTTCTGAAATCTGAGCATGTCAGGCAACAAGACAAACCAGTCCCTTCTCTCACAGAGCTTAGGTCTTAGAGGCAGGCACAAGTGGTAAATGCCTCTGTTCCCTCATCTGTCAAAAGAAAGAGGCATTGTCGTCATCCAAGGGTAAGACAGGAAAACAGAAATGTGTCTTAGGTGATATGTACTACGAGAGACAAGTAAGGCAGGGTGTGGGGCTGGAGAGCCATGGAGATGGGGGAGATGGTGCAGTAAAGAATAACAAAGTTGCTAGTAAAATTCTACTAAGACACAAATTATGCAGCAGGACATTTCACCGGGGAACTTAACATGTTCCAAGTATTTGCTGCATGCCACGCACTGCAGCTCTGCATGGATTAACCCACTTCCTCCACCTGGCTACCAGCAGCAAGGCAGTGCTTGGATTACTTCCTTTTAATAGACCAGGAAATAGAGCCTCAGTGAGGCTCACTCCTTGGCCATCTCTCAGAGAGCTCGGCCTACCCAGGACTGTTCTCTGCCTGGACTGCTGTTGGGTTCTGAGCGCCACTCTGGTTTGCATTTGCTTCCTGAGGTGGGGTGGAGTTGCTGAAAATTTGCTTTAGGAAAGGAAGAAGCAGCTAAGAGAACCTCGGCCATTCCTTGATCCTTTGAGCCGGGCTCTTCGCAGTCATCCAGCCCCCTCCTCATCCACATACACAGACCAAAAGGAAATGAAAAAATGCACATTAGGAACCTAAAAGTACACAATGGATAAAGTATATCTTCTATAAAATGTTCAGGGTCAGGAGTGTTTGGGGCTTTAGAGTTTTTTCTGGTTATGGAATAATTGTATATACATTGCATAATATCTAGAGGAGATGCCTAAACCTAAACATGAAATGCACTTGTTTCATAAATACTTCATACATAGTGGCTGAAGGTAACTTTATACTCTGTGTTTAGAGTATAGGCGACAGACTTTCACTGTGTAGAATTTTCCACGAGTGGCATCATGTCAGTATTTTGAAAGTTTTGGATGTTAGAACATTTCAACTTTAGGCATTTGGATTAAAGATGCTCAGCCTTTATTTTGTTCTGTACTTTATTTTCTAGATTTATTCTATAGCCATTAAAATCCTAGTCTAATTATTTCCATTGTTAATGAGCAAATGAAAAATATTTTAAATTGTCAAGTACTGAGCTTCAAAAATAAATAGTGACAGTGTAGCAAGAATTCAAAATCTGTGACATTTTGTACCAGACCCTAGTCCTGGCCATGTCACTTCTTTGCAATTTCCTTGTCTTCCTGAGACACCCATCACCCTGCATAGACCCTGTGTCCTCACAGATGCTCAGTAAACATTAAACGGCACCACTGAACTTGTAGACCCATTTATTTCCCCTCCAGACAATTGTTGGCGCACACACATGAATGTTTTCAAATTTCTTAGCGATCCCCAGACCAAGGTTGTTCCCTAAGTGTGACATGGTGTCGTTTATAACACCCAGTCTGTTGCAATCAAAAGCATTTTCCTGCAGAGCAAAGAGTAGAATGAACTTTTTATTCACTTGGTGCAAAAAGCCAAAATTAACATCTTTTCGCTTTTACAGTCAGCATGGAATATTTAATTCAGCCCTAGGTTGGGAGTTTTTCAGATTTTTAAAAATCATTTGTTGAACTAAGGGCTTCACTACTCCTGTGAAGCCCATCATTTCCTGGTATTAGATACAGCTTTTCATTTAATTAATTTTAATACAGTAATTTATTTTTATATTTTCCTCTAATCTTGTCAACCCAATGTGGGTTTTGCTTTTAATAAAGTACAGGGTAAGCTACTTAAAGTGGACTAATTGGGCAAAGCCTGACTTGTCCATCTGATCAGAACGGACATCTGAAAGGAGGCAGGCAGGGGGAGGAGGGGCAGCAGAGAAAAAAAAATTAAAATCTCCATCTAGAATGTATAGGGCAGAGGCAGCAATGTGGATTAAACTTGCCTAGTGCACAGTGTGTAGTTGGGACCTATGCAGGACCCCAGGAGAGGATTCAGAAAATAGATTTCCTTTATGGTTTAAGAATCAGCCCTAACTATTATAAGAGAGATAGGACAAAAATCATTCTGAGTAATTGAAATGGATTGCAATTCATTCCACAGTCCTGTATGTGATTCTTCCTATGGTTTGTTCCTGGGTAAGACTGCTCTTAAGGACTTGCATGTGCACACAATTTCATCTAGATTCTTGGCTCTAGACCTTCATTTCCTATCCTATATTCAAACTGTAGGTCTCTTTTCAAACACTCTTGTTTTCTATTTCAGTTGTGCATTGATCTTGAGTGCACTGTCATGAGCCAGGCACATGTTAGACACTAGAGTTTAAGGAATGAATCCATGTCCAATAGGAGGTGTCATTCTCTTGAAGTAAGAACCAACTAAGTCCTCTAACCCTCATTAGAGGGGCCCTGAGCTATCACTCTGAACACCAACTATGGAACTAGACTCTCTAGATTCTAACTCCAACTGCACTGTTTCTCAGGATCATATTGTTTCTTACCTGTAAACTGAGGATACTTCAACATCAGCCTCACAGTAGTGTTGGAAGATTCCATGAGTTAGTATATAAAGGGTTTAGTGCAATTCACAGCAAGTAAGTGCTGTGTGTTAGCTAATATTGATTATTTGTCAGACTCCTCTGGCTGCAAGTGACAGAAACCCAACTTTAACAGGTGTGAGCAATAGAGGTTTCATCAACTCATTTAATGCAAAAGTGCAAGAGCAAACCCAGATGCAGTTGTACAAATTATTTCTTTCCCATCTTCCCCTCCATCTCTCTCCTGCATTCTGTGGCCTTCCTTGTGTTGACTTGTCTCTCAGGCAAGTTCTCTTTGTGCCCTCCTTATCCACCACACATAGAATGGCCAAAAACTTCCAACTCCCAGAATTCTCGCCAGTGGAAATGAGAGATTGCCTTTTCCTGTACCCTGACAAAACTCCCATGACCATGTCTCAGTGGACAGGCTAAAGACCTAAGATTAGATCTGGGGCCTTTGGAGTGACATTTCAGTACTCAGTATAGATCTGTATCACATCTCATAGCACACAAGGAACAAGAAATCAAAATCTCCTTGGATTAAGAGTAGGGAAGTGGTGACTCCCTAAATACAGGGTATGAATCTGTTACCAAATGAAGAGGGATCGAACACCAGGTTGACAGACTATAACTACATCTCCCAAATGCTAAAATCCTTTCCCTAGAGCATCCTACTCCAGTGCTTTCTGGTGTCATCAGCAGTAATGAATGGCATTGGCCAAGGGGCAAGCCCTGTATTCTCCAACAGTTTTTTTTTTTATTCTAGAGTATCTAATAGATTTATTTAAATGGGTTTTTATTAATACATACAAATACTTTTCTAAAATAAACTGCTTTACATATCTGCCTACATTTTGACACCCACATGCACGCACGCACGCACATGCGCGCACACATACACACTTCCATTCCATCAAAGCAGATGAGCCTAGAGGCCATGCATGAGGCAGGAGTAGCAAGTGCTCTAGGGGAATAGTCACCTCTTTTCTCACAACACTGCCTATGGGAGCCCATCCTCATCCCTGCTCTTCCTCAACCGTGTGTTTTCTTCCTCTGGTGACCATCTGACCGTCCAACACCAGGGACAATCTAACCATGATAATAGATAAGCAAAGTATGTGGGTACAGAGGCTCGATGGTGACTATGTGGGTGAGTAGGGGCCTGTTCATTTTGCTCCTTGCTGGCTCCATTTTTCTTAGTAAGAAACAAGAAAGCAGAGTTAGAAGAGGATGAAGAAGGGACCTTTTGGGTCAGAAGAAACTGAAGGGATAACAGTGGCAAAATGTGTGCACAGTGGCAGAATGTTCTGGTTGTATCCAAAATCTCCTCCAGAAAGCTTATTGTGTTGAAGCCTTGTTCCTGATGTACTTTGGAGAATTAAATGGATCATGAGGACTCCCATTCCATCAGTGGATTAATCCATTGATTGGATCATATTTTGATGGCATTATTGGGAGGTGACAGAAACAGAAGGCAGGTCCTGGTTGACGGGGGTAGGTCATGGGGATGTGGCCTTGGGAACCATCTCTGATCCAAAGCCCCTCTCTCTCATGCTATGGGTCTTTTCTTCACTCTCTGTTTCCTGTCCCCCATGAGGTGAGCTGATTTGTTCCACTATGTGCTCCCCACCATAATGTTGCTGCCCCACCATGGGCCCAAAGTAATGGAGCCAAGTGACCATGGACTGAAGCCTCTGCAACCATAAACCAAGACAAATCTTGTCTCCTTCTTCTTTTTTTTAAAGATATTTGATCACAGCCACAAAAAGACCGCACAGATTCAATGTACTCACTTGGCACCAGAAAGAGACCACCTGAGACTTAAGGTTTCTGCAGGCCAGTGTGCCAGGAACAGATCCTTCATGGAGAGCGTATCTTGGGCCAGCAGCAGAGGGGCAGGAAAGGCCAGGAAGGCAGGGTTTGGAAAATTTGGAGAGAGATTTTAGATTTTCTTTCAAAGGAACCCTTGCAGGAAATTATTTAAACTCTCTGTAACTCTGGATTCCACTTCTCACAAAATAAGGGGAGAATACATAAACTTCACCTCTAAGCTTCTTGACCCTGAGAGAAAGCAAGAATTAATTCTTAAGTGTTCATCAAACTAGCGGCCCAAATCTCCCGATGATAAAGCATTTGTTGAAAAGTAAAATTTCTCATCCATGTATTTCCTCTTTCATTCTTTGAACAGCTTTCAGTGTTCCTCAAATACCTTGATCTTTAAATTGCTCTCTCTTTTTGGAGCTTGTTGTATAGATTTAACTCTATAAAACTTTCACCGAGAAAGCAAATAGGGGTCAATCATGCAGCATGTATTTTTTGAGCAGAGATTGTGATCCTAGTACTGTGAACTTAGTTTCAATATTTTTGGAACACTTTGCAAAAATATGAAGGTAAAAAGATTAAATGCAAGTGTACTGAAATTTGATGGGCAAGTCTGAAAGTAGAAACAAATATTCCTCAGGCTAGTAGATTGATGTCAATGCCAGGATTTCTCTTCTGGCATCTCGGGATTTTTTTCTTCCTGTTTTTCAGTAGTTTCAGGGAAAGCCCTTTTCATCCTCTTCTGAGGTTGGTGATTATAGCATCACTAGGACACAAAACAACCACAAACATCCTGTGTGTCTCAGTCTTGGAATCATAAAATAAATTATCTACATGATGGAAAATATACTGTTTTTAAATCCTGATCTGAAGACAGTGTAGTGACATAGGGAGAACAGTCATGGGCTAAGTGATGAACAAGCCTGAATTATTTACAGTAATCTCAATTTTTAGGTGAATGTGCTTTTTATTTATATAATGTTCTCGCCTAGACAATTCTTTTCTCAATACAGCATGACTACTGGCAATTATTTCATTTCTCTCTGAACATTTAAAACCTTTTTTTTATAATGAACATATATTCTTTTTCTGATGAAGCTAAAACTAAATTTACTAAAACACCAACATTTTTCTTGCATCTAGAGAAAACTGGTTGTGAATAAAATATCCCAGTGTTCTTCTCACCTAATAAAAGAGGTCTCCTCTTCCCCCACAGATACCAACCAACAGACTAACTAAAGTCTACCTGTTTTAGAGGACAAGCTCCTTGAGCCACTCTGTAGGAGCGTGGCGTGGGGAGGGGCATAAACAATCCCATACATTTAAATTTCTGTAAAAATGATTTGCAGGCAAAGAATAACTGACTGCAGGTTGGGATAAAATGAAATTCCATATACCAGGTCTCAATTCTTGTACATTCTCACATTTCTTCTTGTGCATAATTTGTTCAACATTCACTTAACAAATATGTGAGGGTTCATTATTTATGTGGCCAACACTTTACGGCACTCAGTGTACACCAGTTTCAAAGTTTCTTGTTGGTATAATTCATCTTCAGAAGGTACCTAGTATCTGGATTTTATTAATGGGGAAACCGAGACACAGATGACCTGGATTACCTGAAATCCAGCATAAGGTAGAGTGTGAGAGTCACATCCAGCATCCCCACTGTCACTCCGATGCCAGGCACCGCACTCGCTCTTGGACCAGGTTCCTGTCCTCAGAGAACGTATGTTCTAGTGGGAAGACAAGACAGAAAATCCAATACTCACACAAAGTAAGTGGACAACTAACAAAAAGTATAAAACCTAATAAACCTAGGAAGGAAAATGTATAAAACGTACATATGTGCAAAAACAACCGTTACATTTTAGTCAGTGATAGAATGACTCTATGGTGCCATTCCCGTTCTTCATATGACCACTTCATAAAATAAAGAGGTAATTCACCGGAAGCTGTGCCAGAGATGGGCACAAAAGGGACTCTTGCCTACTTCAATGTTTGCTGCAGCCCAAAGCCAATGAGGTATTCCCTGCTTTCAGTGAAGGAGTGGTGTGAGAGAGCCAATGCAAGGCGTAGGAACAAATTTCTCCTAGAAAAAGAATTGAGAAGAAAACACTCATCTGAACAGAAGCATACATTGCTGTGCCACTGCAGCGTGAACTGCCAATGTCCTAGCAGTCCCTGAACTCAGAAGTCTCTACAGTCCCTTTTGGGCAGAGAAAAGATGATACTAAGTCTAAGAAGTAACTGTAGTTTGGATTTTCAATTAGCTTTGTTATTATGCATTGAGCAATTTGAGTAATATAGTCTAGAGGATTTTTTTAATTGGTTCCTTTAGCAGAGGAAGGGACAATAACTGGTGACCAGACCTTGGAGGGGTAGCAAAGTATGAACTATAGGATCTAAATATCAGAGGGGTATCTGTTTTATTTGTTTTTAAAATTTCTATTTGTATAGGACTTTTTGGTCTGAACACATTGGCATAATTTGTGAAATTTTTTTATTATGAAATCTCTCTGGGGCAGACTAAACTTCCATTTGCAGAATAAAGTTATCTTTCCAGCTCTTGTCCACAAGGCTATAGAGTAACCACACATCTGGAGTGAGCATCTTCTTAGCTGGGGAGATACAAGGTTATCTCAGATCTAGGCAGAATTTAATCCAACACAATGGTGCATCAAAACTACATGTGTTACGCTGCTGGAAGTTGCCCTTTGTGCAGAAGTCAGAACTGCTCCAGACATGACCTCTTGTGTGGCTGGATGTAGGCAGCCGAGTTTCTCTGGGATCTCTGTCCCACGACTGTGTGCTCCTGTGCCAGTGGCGAGTGGTTCATCTGTCGCCACCGTGCTTCTATGGGGAAACTTGATCTCTGGAGGCTAGCTACTAAACTGTAAAGAATGGGAATGTGTATAGATTTGCTTCTCCTCACATTCTTCTCCTGGGAGTCTGAAACTAGGAAGAACAGAAAGTTCATTTCCCTGGAAAATAAAACTGTTTTTTGTGAAATTTCAAAGCTGCTGAGGACAAAGTCTACAGTGTATAGCAGATCAAGCTATACTTCCAGAAGGAAGAAATTGAAATAGACTCATAGGGTGTGTTCATCAGCTTTCCCTTACTGTACCAAATACCTGAGATAATCAATATATAGAGTGAAAAGTTTTATTTTGTCTCACAAGTGTAGAGGTTTCAGTCCATGGTCATTTAGCTGGTTGTTTTTGCTTAAACCGAGCTCAATTGTTACTTGGAACTGAAGAGTGTCAAGCGGCAGAGAGGCTTTAAGAATGCTGTGAGAATCATCACACACACACATACGGCTGCTGTAAGAACTAGCTGATTATACACAATGCCGTCTCCTGGTGAGAGACATACACGCATCACCTGTCCTCATACTGAAGTAGCAAAGAAATCTAGCGGTTAAAAAAAAGAGAGAGAAATACAAAGAAGTTTTAGTTTGACAAAAAGTAGCAGGCATTTCCTCGAAATAGCTCTGACCCAAACCCAGCCGTGGCAGATTCAACCGGAGGGATATAAACAGAAATCACACCCTGACTGCTATAATTAAACTAAACTAGATTTTAGAGGAAATTCTTCTTAGTGAAAAGCAAAGACTCTCTAGAGGAGTTCAGTCTTCCTAAGCAGTTATGAAAACAATTATCATATTAGTGATTTGCAGGTTAAAATCTCTTAAACAAACCAATCAATGTAAAAGTAAAACGTTAGAAATTCTTTCTATTGATGTTAAACTAATACTAATGCATAAGTTATGGAGTTCAGCAGTATTATATGTTTCCTGTAGTTATGTCCCCACACAACACAAATTAAATAATCATCAAATTTAATGCAGCTTTTGTCGTTCTGCTTTTGTCTTAATACTCTTATAGGTTAATCATCCCTTTATTCATATTTTATCTTCTTACTTTGTCTGATTGTGCTATTTATTTCTGTGGATGTGAGTCCCTGATAACTTTAAGAGGATTAATATAAGGGAAATGGACTTTATTAGCTTGGATTTGTTTTATTAGCATTCTACAGTTTGATTAGAATGAGAAAGTTGAAGAGAGTCTTGTTTGCCAAGCAGAAGTAAAAACAATATAAGATGAAATAAACTGAACCTCAATGTATTATTGATAGAACACAAAGACATTTTCCACAGAAATATTGTAAGTACAAAGGTCCTTGTGTGAGACAATAGAGGAGAGAAGACACTTTTAATTTATTTTTTCAGAGTCCTTTTAGTTCCTTTGCACACATACTTAGTTAGATGAAGGGCAAAATCTTTCTTTAAAGAAAATTTGGAGAGGAAAGTTCCAAAATATACCAGACAACTATATTGAAATATTTACCATTTGTTGATTTGAGACATAAAATGAATGGAAGATTTCAGCATAATTTTCATAGAGGTAAAAGGAGAGTTTTCCATGAGCATCTAGAATGTTGTTATCCTTGGGTGTGTGCAAAAAAAGTACATCTGAGAAAAATGAAAATTAATCCTGGAGTGGGGGGACATTCCTCTGAGAATATAATTATATACTGTCAGCAGAGCTTTTCAAGTGATTCACAATAAATAATTAAGATTGTTGATGGATTTTTTTTCAGAATAACTTTTGCAAAATGAGTTGAACTCTTTGTAGAATGAGTAAATGACAAAATGGGTGCGGTCCTGGTTGTAGCATTAAAATAGATATTCATTTTTTTAAAGAGAGAAGAAAAAACAAAAATGATACACAATTTCAAAACAAGATGATAGGAAATTAACAATGGCTATTTTATGTTATTTTATGTTATTTTATGTTATCTTCAAAGTAGTTGCTCAGATTACAAGATACAGGCATGCAAAATTGATCAAACAATACAAACACTGTTCCTTTCAATGGACTAATAGAAACTAATAGTACAATTACCTTAGGGGTGTGTGTGTGTGTGTGTGTGTGTGTGTGTGTGTGTGTGTGTATACATATATATATATATATATATATATATATATATATATAATTTTCCCTTTTCCTTCTCTTCTCCTTTCCCCCAGATACATTCTTAAATGCTTATTTGCATATGTTTCTCTCCACCTTCATCTTCTCTCCCAACCCCCATTGTTGGATAAATGCAGTAACTGGTTATAGATTTGGAGATGTTCCCTGTGAGAATCACTTTGGGTAAAGGCATATGATTAGCTAAAACTGTCAAGCCAAAAAACAATAAGTGGACTGGAAACCAATCAGAACTTCTTTTTCTTTTTTCTTTCTTCCTTTCTTTTTTCTTCCTTTTAATTTTTATTTAGATGTTGAGAATTCTAGGAAACGGGATAAGGAATTTATTCATCAGTCAAATGGGAGATGTTGTGACAGATAGCCCACAAATATTGAGTCTGATCTAATTGTTCCGTAGGAGAAGATCTGCCATCTGAAAGAACTATTTTAGGGGTGGAGGAGAGAAGTTAAGTAATGCCTAAATTGTCTTCAAAGTATTTTTATTTCTGGAAGTACTATGGGTAGTAACAAGGCCCATTCTCAGACTGGCCTAGGTCCCTGGGACGTGAAAATGTACTTACTCGCAGTGGTCATGTGGTGCAATGCCAGTGCGCCCGCTGGCGTTAGACAGCCCTGGCTTTGAAAGTAGCCTCTGCTTCTCAACATGTCAGTGCCAGTGGACAGAGGGGACTGCATCTTCTCATCTGGGTGATGGATGCTAAAGTATTACTTATGAATTGGAAATGTAATTCCCCTAGTACCCGCTTCACACGTAAATACCCTGTGAGGATGTTGCCATGATTTCTAAACTTCTATCACAAGAGACTTGTCAGTTAGGCCAAAGCTGCAACTTGTGTCACAGTGTCATTCTTAGGAAGCCTGACTTCACTCTTACGGGCAACATAGAACTGAATTTTACAATTTAGGCAATTTCAGTGAGTCGGATCCCTCTTTTATTAAGTGAATGAAGTTGCCCAAAGGTGGTGTCTTCTAAATTCATCTTCTGCTTTTGTTTTATTGCAGTGCAATTCACAAATGAAATTATATATATATTTTTAAATATAGTGATGATTTGATATATGTATACACTGTAAAATAATTACCACAATCAAGCTAGTAAACCCACCACCTTTCATAGTTACCGTGTGTGTACGTGAGTGTGTACACGTGTGCATGTGTGTGTATGTGAATGCTGACAATCTACCCCAAGCCAACCCCAAATACACTGTACGGTATTATATTGCCTTAGGTACTTTCTTATCATGAGACACAATATCCAACACCTAGAGCTTAATGGAGGAAAGGTTTATTTTGGCTCACGACTCTTAGAAAATTCAGTCTATCTTCAGCTGGCTCCAAAGTAGAAAGGGTGCAGTGGGAGGATCTGTTGGAAGACTGCGGCCACCATCATGGCGCCAGATAAAAGGAGCACCAGAAAGGAGCTGGGGAAGGAGGCGTCCGCGTTCAGTTCACACCCCAGCAAGCAGCAAGTTAGCTGCAGAACCCCCATCCAACACCTTCCAGTCTAATCACTTTCCGCCATTCCTATTTCTGAACCATGGCCCTGGAGGACATCCCTGAGCCACACCACAACAGATCAGGTCACCACGTTGCATGTTAACGCCTCAGAACTTACTCAGGGGTCAAATCATCTTTCGTCACTTCCTAATCTCAGTTTACTTGTTATACCTTCTTCCCTTCGCTACAGACTGTATTTCCAAATCCGTAGTCAAAATAGCAAAAGCAGTTTGGAGATATTCGCACTCTACTGGCCTAGCCTAATTGCCAAGCTCAGGGACAGTGTCTGTAGACTAACTCTTCCTTCTACTGTTGCAGGAAGGAGATTGGCAGAAATCTACTAATGTTAAAATCCTGGTTTAAATGTTTTTTTAAAAAAAACTTGTACAATAATACTTTGTATGTATATCAAACATTTTTTATACTCACACACATATTCCTGTCTGGATCAAGTCACAGTATTTTGCCAAATCTATTTCAATTTTTGAGGAAATAAAATATTGAGGATTTATATAAAGCCAGTGTCCTCCAGAGTAATCACTATTCTGACTTTTATGTTTATCATTTTCATATATTTATACTACTATATATATATACATAAGTTTAAGTTTCAAGTTTTCAGAAGTAATATTTTACTTTCTACAATACCCTGAAATTATTTTTTCAATATTTTTGAGATTTATATTCATACCTATAATATTACTCATGTTCACCATTGTATAATATTCTATTGTATAAATATAATGAAGTTTATTCATCCATTCTCCTATTATTAATGGATATTTAATTTATTCTACTTTATCACTCATACCAATTATGGTATGGACATTCTTTTTTTATTAAGCTTATTGGTACAATTTATATATACATAATGATTGTATTCATCATAGGAAATTTGTACTTGTATATAATGTATCTTGATTTCTCTTTTTTCCCAATCCCCTCCCCTTCTCTCAACCCCTCTTCCCCTCTCTATTTATGGAGCTTTGTTTCCATTTTATCCTTCTTTTATCATTTTATTTCTTTTCCCTTCCCTCATTTCCCCCTTCTCCCTCCGTAGTTTCTCTTCCCTTCTGAACAATTTCTTCCCATTTCACAATGCCTTTGTACATTTGGTCCTTATTTATTTTTCCAGTTACTCACACCAGGTAAATGAAACAATGTTTACACACAAGTATCTGATTTATTTCACTTAAGAGCATGGTCTCAAGGTGTAGCCACTTACCTAAAATATCTCAAGTTTATCCTTCTTTATGTCTGAGTAGTAGTACTCCTAGTTCACCTGCAGAGGAGTTTCTCTAACATATAGTTCCAGAAGTACAGCTGTGAGATGAAAGTCCAGCACACACTTACAAATTCACTAGCTATTATAAAGTTACACTGCAGAATCACTGGGAAAATTACCATGCTACCCATGATGCACAGAAATTCCTGATTTTACAGCAGTCTTGACACTTACTGTTGTCTTATTTTTTACTTCTTTCAAAAACTAGTAGGCATAAGTTAGATTTTTTAATTTGCATTATCTGATTACTAATGAGATTTTCTCTTTAATATGATTAAGATTAATATGCTAAGAGGCTTTAATATGCTAAGATTTTTCTCCTTAATTGCACTTAAGTTTGCCATCATGAGAGAACTGCGTGTTCTGGTTTGTGTGCTATGTTCTATGTATGTACTTGCTCCATGTCCATTTTAGAAATTCTTCCTATATTCTGAGTGGTAATTTTTTGTTGTGGATTTCTGGCCAGTCCACATTATAATAGTGTTGATGGAAACAATCATGGGCTGCATCCTCTAAAAATAGCCAGTATGCACCTCTCCTCTTCTGAATTGTAGGCACCAAGTCGTTTGTCTCAAAGACAGGAAAGGCACCTAAAACAGTGTCTCTATCATCTCTTTACGAAGCTTTTCCAGATGACCCACCTGATATTCTGCCTGTGTCTTCCTAATCATACATAGGTCCCGTGTCCCTAATTAGGTACAGGGAGGTGGGAAAATGCAACCTCCTAACTAGAAACACTGAGCCCCAGTAATATGGGGGACATTGTTATTCAGCACAGAAGTACAAACAAGATTTTAATAGTTTGTCTTGTGAAGCTGTGAAACCACAAGATGTGTGGATTTGTTCTTTATTTTGCTGCCATAATGATTTTGTCCATTATGCTTCCGTTTTTATAGTTCATCTTTATTGGAGAACTGTTATTTTCCCTCATAGTTTGCTAAGAATTCGTAAATAGGTAACTAGTACTGGCTGAATTGTGTTATCTCCTGGACCTTCGCAAAGCTATGAGCTAAAGTCCTGATCCCAAGTCTTTCAGAATGTGACTATTTGGACATAGGATCTTCAAAGACACTATGCAGTTGAAATGAGATTATTAGGGGAGGCCCCAACTCAATATGCCTGGTGTCTTTAAAAGAGATTAGGCCACAGACACACATAGAGGGATGACACACAGCAAAGAGAGCTATTCACAAACCAAGAAAGAGACTCCAAGGGAAGCAACCCAGGGTATCCACTTGGCTGACATTTAATCTCTGACTTCCAGCTTCCAGAACTGTGAGCACAATTCTGTTATTTAAGCCACCTGGTTTGTGGTATTTTGTTATGACAGTCCTGAAAAACTAATACATAGTCAAATCTGTAAATAAGAGGAGTTTCATCTATGACTGCAATCCTAGTGATTTCATTTCTGCTTCTGATCCCAGAGCAGTGGAAAGAACTCAAAGTTATTTCACCATGAAATCTGAAGTTTTGCCACTAACCATGTTGAGTGTAAATATTCTTAAATATAAAAGTTACCTAGAACCAATCTGCTAAGTGATTTTAAAGTATTGCATTTTATTGAATGTTCATTATGTATCTACGGATCATTTGATTTTCATCCTTTAATCTTTTCTTTGCTTTATTCTGTCAATAGATTTTTCTCAGCCTGTGTTTCCATAAAGGAGATCAAGATATAAATTAAATTCCCAACATCTTATTTAGAATTTTTGCCTTTTGCCCATAAGAGAAATTTTTCTGTAATATTATTGTCTCATGCTATTCTTATCCTCTTCTGATATATAAAATACTAGTGTCACAACAAGATTAAGACATTTTCTATACTTGGAACTTTATGAGTTATAGATCATCCATAAATTCAAATTTTAGTAAAACTTGCTTCTAATATGAAAGTTTTGTCAAGACTGCTTATTTTACTAATAAATTCTGAATTTAACTTTTACAAAATCGAGTTCTAAAGCCATACATTTATCTATAAATATCACTTTTGTTACATAGCACAAGTTTTAGTGTACAGCACTTTAAATTTGTTCCTTGGATTTTCTCATTTATCCTGAGTTATTCATGGGTTCATTTATTCTATACGTACATGGGTTGCTAGGGGTCTGGGGTTGTAGATTTTTAATTTAATTGTATCATGCCAAATCATAATATCTGTATAATATCTTCTTATAAATTAACAATTTTAAAATTTAAAATTAAATTGGCATTTCTTGCTTCTGATCACTGTGCTATAGTTATGTTCAATGGTAATACTGGGGAGGATTTGGATAAAAGATACACAGGAATTCTCTGTACTACTTTGGCAAGTTTTTGTACATTTGAAACTACTTCAGAATAAAATTTAAAACAGCAATTAAAATAGAATCTTTCTTTAAGTAACTCAAAATATGTTTCAACAAGGGGTGACTTGAAGTACACTTTTGCACCATAACAGAAATTTAAACAAGTATCAAAGTACTATTTGAGACAAATGCTCTGGGTTCAGATGCCAAGGCCCCCAGCTCTTCTAGATATGCCCTTTTGTTGATTACTTAGTATCTCTAGGTTCCAGTTTCTCCACCAGGAAAATGAAGATAACAACCATCCCCACAATTTAAAGTTATGAGACCTAATAGATACAGTGTGCTACCTTGAGTTTGATAAGCAGTTATAAATAATAGTTGCCCTTGTCATACTTCATCATTATCTTTGTTCTCAAGTTGCTCACATGCTTCCTGGCATGCAGTCATGCATTTAAACCACTGGAAATTAAGTAAAAATTTTAGCTATCCAGTCACATAAGCATTCTCAGTGCTGACCATCCTCATTTAGATGGTGGCTACCATATTGGACAGAGCAGATGTCAGACATGTCCATCATCACCGAATCTTTCCTGGAAAGTACTGTTCCAGCATCGGACATGCTAAGTGGGCGGGTGAGAAAGGTGAACCATAGTGAGCTCTCCAGGGAGCTGTTTGAGCAAAACACAAAAGTCAGAATAGAAGAAAAGGCTGGGTGCCTGGCCTGAGGTCATAGATAAAGTCTTGGCTAGAGACAAAAGGGAACCTCTCATGTCTTCCTCAGTCATTTAGTGCTATTCTGCGGCAGATGAAGGAACTCCAGGAAATTTCCAAAAAGGAAAGATTTGGCCGGGAACATCTCCAACAGAGAAAAGTTCAATAATTGTGTGAAATCACTTGATACTGACTTGGCCAAATTTCTGTGGTAATTCTGATCCTCACAAAATGCCAGTTATTTCACACACACACAAAAATATTTGTAATGCATCATTTCAGCAACTCTGAACAATTTGCCAGCATCTCCCATGTTTTACCTTTGAATTTTATAAGATTTCAAACATGTTTTAGTCGCATCCAACATAAACTTTGTTATTTTTGTTTGTTCATTTCTTTGTTTGAAAAAGCCATAAAATCTTATGAACTTGCAGCCTTCCATCGTTTCTCAAAATTGACATGTTAAACCCATTAACTCTTCTTTCAAACAAATATGCAGCTTAAATAAAATTACATATTAATAAAATTCAGAGTGCCCTATTTGTGTGTAAATTTTATGACTTTTGGAGTGGTGTGTATGTTATTGGGTAGAAGTAGATGATTGGGAAGTAAAGTAAATTTAAAATGAGTCAGCACAGATAGTCCAAAAAAAAAAAAAAGGTCTAAAATTACAGTGTCTCCAAACTTCAATAACCTGAGATTTCATTTGGACAGATTTTGTCATTATAAGCAACAAGAAATAAATGTGACTATTTCCCAAAATCCCCCACTCTTTCCATCATTTCCCAATACTTTATACTCATAAAGGGGGAAAGGACCCTCTGAACATCTATAACTATGTGCTCTGAATAAACACTTTAGCAACATGTTTTATAAGAAATCTAAAATAGAGGCATTCTGTGCATTTAAAAATCAGTTCTATTTTTCTTCCATCAAACATGGCCACTGAGAAAACAAAACCAAAATGAGCAAACCTGTCTCATCCATCTGAGCCATCATAAAGCCATACCAGGAGGTATAAGACTTAAAAGTAAACTTAAAGATTTGCTTAATGTAGGAGTAGAAGTAGAAATGTAATTCATTTCCTGATCACTGATCCTAGTTACTTACCTCATTTTCTTGATTAAATGAACTTGTCATAGGGAAAACTCAATCAAGGTTCTACTTGGACACGTAGAATCAAGATGGAAATGTAGAACTAACAAGGCAATTTCAACTAATTAAAATATATAACTATCAATTTTTAAATATTCAAATTTACCATAAGCATTTGTTGACAATTCAAACAGAGTTCAAATGGGGCAATTTATTATAGATCAAACTGCAATTTTCCCTAGGTTACGGTTTTACATCAGTTCCATAACATATTTGGAACTATCTTGAAAAGAAAATTAGAATGACATTGTGCACACATATTCTCATTCAAATGCTTTAGACAATCTATTAAATATAACTAGTGTATCTGTGATTGTAGCTCAGTGGAAGGATGCCTACCTCTTGCCTAGGATGTGCAAGGGCTTGGATTCAACAACTTTTCGGTTCAACTACCAAAGCCAATTTTTTTTTTACCAGAATGAACTTGAGAATTTTGAAGTGCAGAATTTCTACAGAGGAAATACTCTTTTATAGATATTTGTTCTAGAAATTTAACACCATAGATTTAAACTGAGATATTTACTAGAAGTTCTTAAGATACCTATTTTGCTAGTTGAGATGGCTATAGTTCCCTAGCATGTACTCTCATCATGTGTGACAATGAGTAGTGGTGGGGTCATGATTTGTGAACTCCAGCTACAAGTTCTTGTATGTGAAAAAATATGAGTCAGAAACTGGGGTGACAAAAGTGCACTTGATCTTAGCGAAAAGGCCGAGAAGTGATTGCCGTGACAAAAGTGTGAGTGGCCTCAGTCACTTCACAGTTTACCTCAAGCATCACTTGGGCAGTGCATTTCTTTCCATATTAATTATCTTGAGTGTCCGTCCAGCAGGTATCATTTCAACCAGTCAACTCTTGTTTGGAAGCAGACACTTAAATGTCTGCTTATTTGTTTTATATCAACTACTTTTTGTATACTTTTTAAATTCAGAACCTTGTATTCACCTTTGATGATTGTTTCTACTGAATCTAGTAAGTTCTGGTTATTGTTTACTAATTTGTGAAAAGTAACCTATAATGTTGTGCTATAATCTATAAAAACTCTTATCATAACTACCTTAGATACAATCTTTATACTTCTCCAGAGCTTGCTGATTTTTTTTATAATACAAAACAGGCACATCTGGGACACTGAGGCTGAAAAGGAGTGAAGTGCCAAACGATCTGCAAAAGAAAACAGTGGAAAAGGGAGAAACGGCAGTGTACCAGGGAGGCAAAGTCTGTTATGAAATAGAAAAACAAAATGTCTCCTCACTGTCAACTATTCATAATACAGAAATGATAGAACTCGAAAGAAGACATGAAACTAAAATAATCCAGTAGTGATCGATGATTATAATAATTCTATTGCCAACAGAGTTGGCCAACATCTAACAATCTATCCTGAAATCAAAAAGCAAGGGGAAACATTATTATAAAATATGTACGCCCCTGCTGAGCCAGACAATACAGAACATGTTCGTTGTTTATTCAAAACAAGGGGGTTCAAAAAGTCATTCACAATTTAGATTAGGTCTAATAGACTAAATAATTGAAAAATATGGGCTGGAGAAACACCAACCAGGATGTCCATCACGGATGTCTCCAGCATCACATTTAACGGGCAGCCCTTTTATTGACATTGCGCCGCCCACAGGAGAAAAGAGAAGGCCAACACAGCGGTGTGAAGTGTGTGGCTCAAAGGAAATGATGCAAAAAGAACTTGGAAAGAGACTGGATGTTTTTGTCCAGGACTGTAACGTTGGGTTGTGTATTAAATGTTTTCAGATATACTCTATACAGAAAAACTATTGAATAAATTTGATAAAATTGTTGGTTTTATACTTCCTGTTATATTACTTTGTAAAAATTAATGAACAAAATATGCAATTTTTGGTCATCCTGTATTTACAAAAGTAAACTGTTAAGTGGTTAATCTTGACAGTGAGGGGGCTGGGGATATAGCTCAGTGGAATAAGCGCCTGCCAAGCAAGTGTAGGGTCCTGAGTTCAATCCCCAGTACTGCCAAAAAAAAAAAAAAGGTGACAGTGAATGACAGCTGGTTGGTAGTTCATGAATAAATCACCTGAGCATAGAAGCACCTTGTGCCATGAGAAAGGTTCTCTTGCCTTTGTTTCTCCTAGCAATAGATGGGTAAATAATCCTGTTTGTTTAACAGTGATGGCGAACCTTTCAGAGACCTAGGGCCCACACCGTAACCCAAAAGCCAAAAGTTCCAACATTGCAATTAAACCTGAATAGTGAGATTCTAATTCGAAAAAATACAATCTTTTGTCTTAAGAGAAAACAACAGAACTTTCACTGGTGCAAACAGCCTGCTGTGGCCCACGAGCCTCAGGCTCACCACTCTGGACTATGGTAAACGTCTCACATTGGAAAATAAGCCCGTTCCCCCTTTTGACTATTTATCAAGGGCAACTCTTACTTCTCAGTTTTCAGATTCAGGTGTTTACTGAAGCCCAGGCCTGTGCAATGAGGGAGAACAACAGAGGCATTTGTAGTTTGT
The DNA here is from genome assembly GCA_004027595.1 of Dinomys branickii. Classification (NCBI taxonomy): domain Eukaryota; kingdom Metazoa; phylum Chordata; class Mammalia; order Rodentia; family Dinomyidae; genus Dinomys; species Dinomys branickii. The sequence continues at coordinate 90,658 of PVLD010004415.1, forward strand.
TTGCTGAATTATCAACAGTACGAAAACGCTTTTTAAAATGAGTCCATATGTTGCAGGACATCGTGTTTACATTCCCTGCGACGAACTGGTGTGTGTACATGGCATATCGTTAACTCCTTTTCCCTCCCTTCCCAGTGCTCTCTCCACCTCCCTCCATCTCTTGATCACATACCCCTCTGAGAAAGCTCTGTGTCCCTACTTCCGATTTCTATCTTTCTCTTTATTTGTAATTTGGGTTTCTCATGCAATATTTAAACTTGTGTCTGATTATCTCACTTAACATTATGATCTCAAGGAGTCATTTTCCTACAGATGACTCAAAACTTATCATTCTTTATGCCAGAATAACTTTCTACCCTGTGTAAATACCACATTTCCATTGTCTAGTCATCTATTGTTCATTTTGCTTATCTCTTCATCTGTCAATGGACGTAAATAGGCTGCTTCCATAATTTAGCTATTACTAATTGTACTGCTATAACCATGGGTATGCATACATCACTGTAATATGGTATCTTTAACTCTTTTGGGAAGATTCTTGAAGGGGAATAGCTGGGTCCAGTGGAATTTCTAGGTTTTATTTTTGGAGGAATCTCCACACTGATTTCCAGAGTGGTTGTGCTAGTTTACATTCCTACTAACAGTGTAGACAGATATCAACAAACCTATAAAACACTGAGATAGTAAATATTTTAGGCCTTGTAGAACACTCTTTGTTGTAACTATTCAATTCCACTTTTGTAGTACAAAACCAGCACTAGACAATAAATCAATAAAACAAATAGTAGTGTGCCAAACAAACTTTATAAATATATACATATGTATATCACTGCCAAAATTTAGGTATCATAATTTGAACATCATATAACTTATGTACTAGAAAATATTCTTCTTTATTTTTTCAATAATTTATTAATGTTTGCTAATGACACAGAAGGGTGGGTTCAGTACATGACCTACAACTTGCACACATTTGCTTTACATTTTTCCTAGAGCAGCTTAAGAACTTTTCCTGAAATTATTTTTACCATGTCACTAATTACTTTGGCAAATATTTTTAGGTAGGAAAAGAAAATCAGCTTAGTTTTCCACATTGCTTTGAGCTGTGTAGAAGAGTTGGATTGATGCACCTTATGACAGATTTCCACATGCAGGAGTCCCTGGATCATATCAGTGCGATAGTAGACGTTATTGCCAATCTTTCTTCTTTCTGAGCTGGGCACACATTTTCACACCTCCTTTGTAGTTCATTTCTTGACTGGTTTCTGCCTGCAGAATTGAACCAGGAATTAGGTACATGACCTCTGTCTCTTGTAACATCCTTAGCTTTATCCCTTTTCACTTGTCAACTGGCTGCATGAAAGAAGGGGACAGTGACTGCTGATAGAATAAGCCTGGGTCTCGGAACCATCTCAGGAAGGCCACCTGCACCATATCCAACTAGACTGTGACACAAGCAACACTTAAACCTTTGTACTACTCCACCACTGAAATATGGCAGTTGGTTACTGCAGCACAGCTCAGCCTCAGCTGACTAGTGCCATCCGTATTGTCAACCTGAATGCTTATTGGAGTGCAGAGCGCCTAGTAGCTTCTGGTTAGGCATTTGTTGATTGCTGATGGCTGATAAATAGCTAGCCTCACAATTTTAAATTTGATGTCAGGTCATATTATTATTAGTGACCTATGTCAGCTCATATTATTAAAATACTTATGTCAGCTGTGGCCAGGCTTCACTAATTAAATGCATGAATTATAAGAAAGATTAGGTAGGAACCTTCTGCCAGTATGTTTGGTGGATCCACATAAACTCCAGTGTTATGGTAACGTTGGGACAGTGGCACACATTTGATGAGCTGCTTGTGTGTCAGGAACTAGGCATCAGGATAAAGATATGACCCGTGACACATTTAACCACACTGTGCTGCACCTCACACCTCAACGTGAAGATAGACGTGAAGATAGCACTTACCCCAGGGAAAGAAGCCAGTGTCGTCTGCTTGGGGAAGTGTATTACAAGCATGTGTTATCCGCTTTCTCTGGGAGTCAATATAAGTGGTGAAAGCGCTCAGATGAATAAATCATCCCACTCCTCTGGAGCTACTCTATGTAGAGGCGGATAACAAGGGGGCAGTCTCATACCAAAGGCATAAACTTAAAGTTCTAGGAGGGCAAAGGGCCAATGACACTTCCTAAAGGGCTGCAGGGAGACTGCAAAGAAGTAGCACGTAAACTGCATATTGAAGGAAGGCAGATAAGGGTAAGGCCGACAAGAGGAAGGCAGGTGTCCCGTGTCCCCGGGGAAGAGTATGGGAGCACTTGTGTGACAGAGCAGGAGAAGCTCTGCGCAGCAAGGAGATATAGGCAGAAGAGAAGCGAAACGCAGACTGACCAGACTGTGACGGTCTTGGGCCACACTCCAAACAGCTTAGCCTTTCCCCGCTGGCTATAGAGATCATCAACAATTTCAGACTGGAAGGAATAACCTGGAGATTTGTAGTTAAAACATAAATGATAAGAAACTTTCAGATGTGGACAATGCAGTAAAGACAATGCCATACAATAGTTGTATACAGTTTATAGTATCATTCCGTACCTTATTAAAATACATGTGTGAGGTGTAACCTGCAGCATGAATAGGATAAAAATGTACTTTAAATAATGGCTGGAAAAAACCTCTCTGAGGAGGCCAGGTGGAGCCACAACATGAAGCACATCTGTCCAAGAAGCTGGGAAAAGGGGAAGAAGTGCAAAGGCCCTGAGCCGGGATGGAGCTGGCACACTGCAGGCTCGGGGAGGCAGCCAGCAGATGTCAGGAAGAGAAGGTGGGAGTGAGAAAGCTTGTGGTCAGAGAATTTAGTCTAAATCCCCAAGATAGAGTGTTTTAGATCACAGTAAGAAGCTTGGAGTGTTTTCCTAAAATGCCATAGGAAACCCACTGGGTTTTCCCCTAAGGTCACAGCAAGAGCTGTCTAGAAGAGGGATTACAGATAGACCGGAGGTCTAACTAAGTTGTCGTTGGGAACGTTTTTGTACAGTCCGTACCAGAGATGAATGCATTTGCAGAGGCACTGTAAAGAACTGGATTTCATGGGAATGCATTTCGAAGAAAGCCCAGAGGATGTGGCTGGTGATTGTAAGCACTGACGTCCAGGGAGGAGCCAAGTGCCTCGCCTTGACCTTCACTTACTTCCCCAGGTGGAGGGGAAATACTACCTACTGAGTTGGGAACAGCAAGACGGAGAGGTTCACAGAAGAGAAGGAAGTTGTGATTCTCCACGCCAGGTTTAAAATTCCCATTAACTATCTATAAAGAGCTATCGTGTAGACAGCTAAGAATCAGAGCTCAGAGTTTAGAGAAGCAGGACTACAAACATCAGTTGGAGAATCAGTAAGCATCAATTATAATGAATGCCTGGATTCTCTAAGATCATATAGGAGGCTGTCAAAGAAGAAAGAGCTGAGATCTAGAACTGAGCCATAGGCGATTGAATAATCTCAGGACAGATGGCCTGAGGAAGGGAAAGAACAAAGAAATGAGCCTGCCGTGAGGTCAGCACTGAAGAAAATCAGGAGAACACACCCCTTTAAAAAACTAAGAAAGGGTCAGGTGTGTGATTTAGTTGTAGACCATTTGCATAGCACATGTGAGGCTCCCAAGCATGCAAGATGAACACATTTTTTAAATAGGTGAAGCCAAGGTAAAAAATGGACATGGGAAGATGCTTTGAGAAGGAAGGGGCCACCCCTTAAAACGCTGCTCAGCTATCAAGTGAAAATGGACAGCGCTCTGACTTAGGTTTTTCTGTGAGGTGGTTACCATGGCAGGAGCCCAATGTGGATAATATGTTGGGGGGATAACTAAAAGTCATTTCTAAGGTTTTCTTTTTAAAGGACTAGAACAATAAATAGTAGATGGTAGACGGAGGAGAGTTTGGGGACAGGGATGTGGATTAAGAAGGGTAACAAGGGAACGTGTTTGTTTGTTGGTTTGTTTGTTTGTTTGTTTATTGACCAAAACCAAAGAAAAGGAAGAGATTAGTGCCATAGCAAAAAAAGAGTGTAATGGTGGGACCAGCACCATTGAGAAGGTGCAGAATACAGAGAGAGATAGTTTGACCTTCACTTAGACCGTGCCTGAGAGCAATTTCCTGCAGAGGGGAAGGCAAACGGGACAGTTACAGAGGCAAGGAGGTCGACCTAAGCTGGGTACCTCTGTGTCTGTTCTATATGTTGTGTAAAGGTTTGCAAGAACAGAGGAATCAGCCCCCCACCCCCACTGCTTGGAGGGAGACAAAACTTGAAAACTATGTTTATGAAGTTGTAACAGTTATTTGAAAGTTCTCCAATGCTTGGAATTAAAATTCACCTTGAACTTGCCAACATCTAAAATTTCAACACATATCTTCAGGTGTGGTCTGGATAGTAAGAGATTAGTTCATCCTTCAACACAGACAGGAATTCTATTAATCCTGCTTGACTGCTTTAAATGTATGTAAATTCACAGCACATTACTTGGCGCTTGTTTAATGTGAGCCAGATAAATTCCTGATTTTTCCTATATGAACAAATGTTAATTTAAATAACCTTTATTTTGTGCTGAATTCGCTGGAGGAAGCTGTTATCTAAGGAAATTTATACTTATGTCTGTTAATTTTTAGTGTATAAGTCTGTTTCTACCTCAGTGATTTCCTCTGTCTAATTTAGAATTTTACCTCTCATCCAAAATGCTAACTATCCATTTAGTTTTGTGACATTCATGGATTAAATGAGGAAGCTTCATAACCTCCTAGATGACAATTGCCAATCTATTATCTCAGAAGAAGTGTTGACCCATTTTTTCTCTTCATATGTTCTTTAGTCAAGTTTGAAACGTTGTGAATGATGAGCACCCGCTTTATTCTAAGTATTCTGAGCTTACGCATCTCCTCTCTGAACACCTGGGCGGATCCAGCAGGGTCCTACCTCACAGACAGACAAGGCCGTGTCGCCAGGCACTACAAAGATGCACTAATACTACTATCAAAATATTTTATTTCTTTTACTTATTGAACATACACAACTTCTTAAAAATCCTGACTCCAAAGCACGATTTCTCTATGATAACATTATATATGTATTTCTCTTCTCACATTGTTCGTTCATACGATTACAAATCAGATACACATTTGAGGGGCCGCTCGTCCTTCCGGTTTAGTCCCTTAGACCGAATCTAAAGGACAACATGCCGCCATTTCCTCAGCAACATAGGACAGGCGTCTCAAGTCCAGCTTTGACTGGCTGTGGGAATAGCCCACAGCTCCCTTCTCTCACTATTGTAAATGTTAAACTATGCTGGGTTTCCCTCTCCAAAGTCCCGGCCTAGCTTCGCCTTCTCTCTTGAGAGAGGATTTGTTTCCTGCGTCCTCCATTCCTGAACCATGAAGCATCAGCTCTCTTTCCCTCTTCCCAGAAATAGTACTTGCCACATCTTTTAGGGTTTTACTAATATAATGCTTATTTCCAGTATTAATTTAGTTAATTGCTAGTCTAAATTGTGGAACGGCAAGAAATGTAACCATGAGGTCTCGGTAGCGTGACACAATAAAAGTTTATCTCATGCTGAGAAAAACCCACTTGGGTTGGGCAGCTCTCTGCGACGTCTGTGCCCACGTGGTGGCTCCTTCCATCCGGTAGCGCCTGCCACATGCCCCACCAAGTCAGTGTGACACCGAGGTTGCCACGGAACTGGAGACTGAGAAGTTGAACATTAACTGCTAAATGTTCCAGACGGCCAAGGAAACACATCACTTATTTTTACAGTTTATTGGCCACAGGTATGTATAAGTCTCCATATAACTGCAAGGAGGCCAGGAAATGTGAGGAATATAAGGGTATTTGTTAAAGAATAAATGTCTTTACCAATCTTATCAGTCAGAGTTTAGTCAGACATTTAATCTGTTCTTCATTTCTATAGTCTTCGTTGTTTCGAGAATGAACTATATGAAATCATATACTATCTGACTTTTCAGGATTTTTTTTTCTCACCCAGCACAACTTTCTGAAGATTTCATCCAGGTCTTTGCATATATTAACAGTTTATCCATTTTCATCACTGAGCAATATTCCATGGTATGAATAGACCAGTGTTTCTTTAACCATTTATCTGTAGAAAAGCATGTGGATTGTTTCTAGTTTTATGTTATTAATAAAGCTATTATAACCATCTGTATGTAGGTTTTCATATATATATATAAAATATATATTCATTTCCACAGTATAAATGTCTGGGAGCGCAACTGCTGGGTCCTGTGATAGTTACGTACTATACTTAGTTTTGTAAGGGGACCCTCAGATTTTCCCAGGGTGATTTAGCATTTTACACTGCCACCCAAATGTAGGAGGGATCCGGTGGATTGTTTCTAGTTTTATGTTATTAATAAAGCTATGATAAACATCTGTATGCAGGTTTTCATATATATATATATATATATATATATATATATATATACACACACACACACACACACACACATATATATACATATAAATAATATATATTCATTTCCCCAGTATAAATGGGGAAAGTACATGGCAGCCCGTGGTGGTGTCCCTGAGCTTTATTTATGGTGCTCTGGCGGGAGTGCAGTGAAAGGCCATAGTGGTTTAGTTTGCATTTCTGTACTGAATGATATGGACTCTTTAAGTGGTGTTTCTGCTCATGTGCCTCTGTGTCTTGTTTCCAGGACACCTTTCTTCATGTCCTTCACCTGTCTTCTAATTGGAATGCTTTTGCCCATACTGTTGAGTCTTGAGAATTCTTTTATTATGCTAAATGACAGCCCTTTGTCAGAAATGTGGTTTGCAAATATTCTCTCCCAGCCTAGAGCTTGTCTTTTCATCATGTGAACAGGGGTTTTCTCAACATAAACACTTTTCACTGAGATAAAGTACAGTCTGTCACTTTCTCTTTGTATGAATCATGCTTTGGGTATCAAACGTAAAACCTTTTTGCCATGCCCTGGATCTCAGAGATTCTCTCCTGGTTTTTTTCCCTAAGAGCTTTATAGCTGTAACTAAGACAATGCCCTGTTCTGAGTTAATTTTTCTATGAACTGTACATCTTAGACCAAAGTTTAGTTTTTCATCTACATATGTACATTTGCTCCTGCACATTTATTAACGAGGCTGCCTTTCTTCATCAGATTGTCCTTGCACATTTGTAAAAGATCAGCCAGGCAATTCCCTGTGCCTTGGCTCTCCAGGAGAAACAGAAATAGTGTACATGTTTGCCTTCTCCCGGTTTTTTACTACTAAGTATGATGTTAACTTCAGAGTCTCATAAATGGTCTTTATCAAATTGAAGAGCACACTCTATCCCATTTTCTCTGTGAGCATTTAACCATGAATGGATGTTAAAATTTGTCAAATGTTGTTTCTGCATCAATTGATACGGTCATGAAAATTTCCTTTTCTGACCTATTAATATGATGAGTTATATGAATTTTTCAAACACTACTTTGGTCTTACAACCTTGTAATAAATTCTACTTGGTCATGGTATAGAGTTCTTTTTATATATCATTGAATTCTATTTGCTAATATTTTTGAAAGATTTTGCATCTATATTGCTAAGGAATATTATTCTCTAATTTTTCTTTTCTTTCAGGATGTGTGTGTGTGTGTGTGTGTGTACTGTCTTTGGTTTTTATTATCAGAGTAATAGCAGCTTCATAAAATGAATCTCTTCTCTGGAAGAGATTATGTACAAGTACTACTGATCCTTTAAACATTTGAGAAAATAGTTCAGTGAAACCATCTGGACTGTCGAGAATTTTTTCAATTACGAATTGAACTTCTCTAGTGGTAATACAGAAGTCTATAGAGAAGGTTATCTAAATTATCTCTTTCATATTGGGTGGTTTGGGCTAATTTGTGTATTTTTGAGGGATTGGTAAATTTCTTTGAAACTGTGGATTGGAGTTGTTTGTTGCATTACTTTATCCTTTTGGCATCTGCAAAATCTGTAATGATACCTGCTTCGTTCCTGAAATTTTTAGTCTGTCTTCTCTTTTTCTCTATGCATTTGTCAGTCACCATGAAATGAGCTTGTTGCTTCATGAATGTTTCTCTATTTTTTTGTTTAAAACTCATTACATTCAGGTCTCCTCTTTATTATTTCCTTCCTTCTCCTTCCCTTTGGGTTTGTTTTTCTCTTTTTGTCTCAGATAGTGGGAGCTTAGATTATGGACTTAAAACTTTTTCTCTCTCCTTTTAAACAATTTCTTTCTAGATTATTAGTTTGAGATTTTTTTTTCCTCTCTTCTAGCATCTGGTGCTATAAATTTGCCTCTCAGTACAGCTTTGATTATGCAGCATGATTTCAATATTTCAAAATTTGTTGGAGCTTGTTGAATGGCACAAAATTGGTCCACTTTTAGCATATCTCCCATACCTCTGTGGCCTCCATCAGCACTGTATGCAGTTTAAAAAGAATATGCATTCTGCTGCTGTTTATGGAGGCTTCTTCAAATGTCAATTAGACTTTTTTTTTACCAGGTAGTACTTATCCTTGCTGATTTTCTCTAGGTTTCTGCCAGTTGTTGAATGTTGAGTACTATGGTCCTCAAGTATAATTTTGAATTTTGCTTTGCAGATTTGCAGTTCTGTGGCTTGATGCGTAGAACCTCTGGATGACTTGACCCTTTTATCATAATAAAATCTACCTTTCTATCTCTAGTGATCATGGATCTGAAGTCTACTTTATCTAACACTAGCATAGACATTCCTCTTTCTCTACGTTTTTTTCCTGATGTTTGCAAGACACATCTGTTTCTATCTTTTTACTTTCAACTTGTGTATGTCTTTATATTTGAATAAATTCCTTTTTAACCTATCTTTATACTTTAAACAAGTATTAACATGCTAGGACTTAAGTCTAGCATTTTTATTTTTTGTTTTGTTTGTTCTGTTTTTCATTTCTCTTTCTTGCTTGGTTAGGGGTTAACTGGGCATTTTTTAAAGTATCTTTTTACTTAGATTTTAAATGATTGCTCTAGATATCATATTTATAAACAAAAATTATAAGAGCCTAGTTTGCCATTTTACCACTTTAATTAAAATGCAGAAATTTTACCTCCCTGAGGTCTCTAATCTTTTCTGTTTATAGGGCAGTTAAAACTGGATCAGATTGCATCATGACTTTCTTTCAATCATCAAACATAATTTGAAAACTAAAGAGAAAGAAAGCCTAATTTATTTACCTATATTTTGCTTATCCTGTTCTTTTTTCATTCATGATGTTCCAGTGTTCCTCATCTATCATTTCCTCTTTTTAAAACACTTTCTTTGGTCATCGTTTTAGAGGACACCCGTGGACAAGAAGTTCTCTTAGTTTTACTTCACCTACAATTGTCCCACGAGGCCCTGAGAGACTCTGTCTGTTAAAGTTGTTCATTCTATTTTCTCTGTCATTCAGTTTGGATAATTTTTGATGTTTGTGAACACCAAGAATTGAGTCTTCTTTCTGTCCCATCCCTTCTGTTACTCAATGGTCAGCTCCTTTTTTAAATTTTTGGCTATTGAATATTTTGGCTTTAAAATTTCCACTTGGCTTGTCTGTATATCTCCTATTCTTTTATTGGCATTTTCTATTTATTTTTGTAAGACTTTCTGTGTTTTTCCTCTGCTCAAAGCATTTTTATCCTGGCTGCAGTAAAGATGTTTGATAACTAACTTCTCTGTCTTCTTGGTGTTACCATCTCATCTTCTTCCATTCAGAGTCACATCTTTCTATTTCTTGGTATTAGGGTTAATCACAGAAATTTGAACATACTTCTATTATAGTTTAAGATTCCAGCTCTTGTATAAACCTCTGTATTAACTGCCTTTTTCTGATACACCTCCAGCTGGAGATGGGGAAAATCAATGTCCTATGACTGTCAAATGGAAGGAGTCCATGGTTCCTTTTAGCCTCTGATGATTCCTGAGACGGTGGTGAGGTCCCCAGTACTGCTGGGTAGGCACAATGGTCCAAGCCCTCCTGTGATCCCCGGCAACAAAGCAAGAGTGAGGGAGAAGAAAGGAATGGCTCATTACTAGTGGGAAAAGACAAAAGCCTGGGCTCCCTCAGCAGCATCTTCTGACTCTCATCCTGGTGCCGGTGTCGGGAATCTCCTCACCATCTCACAAGGGTGGGTGTTGAGGGTCCTCAGCTGCTCTTTGCTTGTGTAGAGGAGGTGAGACTGCATCTTTTTTCTGGGGCATTTAACTGGAATAGAGTGGTTAATTTTTAAGGTTTTCTGTCTTGTTTGGCTACCTCTTTCCTAATCCTCTGGCGAGAGTTGGTAAATCTATTTGGAACTGCTTGTTTTTTCTTCTGTATCCATTGGTAAGTGTAGATTGCTGACTTCTTCACCTTCAAGTCTAGTGTCCATAATGCCAAAAAATGGTGCCCAGAAAAATTCCTCCCACCTTCTTCTTTGGGTCCTAAGGCCCTACCTCTTTTCTCCACCTTTCAGCGTTCTGTGTTCATTTTATACATAATTTCCAGGGCTTTTATCTGTACTTAAGTGAAAGAAATAGAGAAAACCATATCTATACATTTTCCCAGAAATGGAAATACATGTTTTCTTAAAAGAAATAGGTAGGATAAAGACCTCAGAACAAGAATCGTGTCTCTGAGTCTGACCACTACATTTCATATCAGTTAATGATTAACCCTGACAGCATTCAGAATAGTTGACAGAATAACTCAGGTCAGCTTATAAATGACACCCATCCCAATCTCCTGCTTACAACAGGTCTCTAACAGGTTGTTTTTGACACTCCCCATTTAACTAAGATATCCTTCTTTAATAAAAGAGAACACATCGTTGGACTTTGTCCTTGATATAAAGTCCAATATTCTCAGATGATGTTATTTAGCTCTGATGAAGTTTGCAGTGTTAATCTACCAGTTCAAGCTAGATTATCCAGCATTTACCATTTTACTCAAATGTAAGCTCTGCTTCAGAAGGCAGATTTGCAATCCTTCTCTCTTGGTCTACATACCTAGTTGTATACAGCTTAACAATTTCTCCTTTAAAAAGAAAACATACACATATATAGATTTATCATCAATTGTATCGATATAAGAGATGTACGGGTTTTGGGTGTTGTTCCATGGTAGATATTTAACATGCTTCAAAGCCCTGAGTGTACCCCAAGCACATAGCAAAAAAGGAAAGGAGGGAAGAAGAAGGAAGGAAGGAAGGAAGGAGAGAAGGGAGGGAGGGAGGAAGAAAGGAAGGAAAATGTTTAGGTCAAAGTTTATAAATAATGATGTTAAAATATACGATATTCTATTGTAAATCTTACATGACTGATTGATTCTCACAGAATGCTTTTACTGTTTTTGCAAAACTCTTAAATCCATTGGCATCTATCAGTTGCAATTAATGAATGAGTCCATTTCTGATATGTGGGTTGGTTGGTAGTTTCTTATACATTAAAGAGTAAGTTAAGAGTAGACAGCAAAGATGTATACTGGAATTTCATTGTTTTGTCAATGATATGAATGATCTCTTTGCTGAATCAAATAATTCTTTCACATACCAGAAGAAGAATTTCTCAGTTTTATGTGATATCAACAATGAAACTTTCACAGTTTTTCCATCACTTTCTTAAGTCTACAAAATCAACAATACAATAAATCAAGCCATGATTTATAGTTTTGACAATTACCAAGGAATAAATAGTCACATAATAGCTGATTTCAACCTACTGATGGGACATAAATGAATGGGGATTGGAGAGACGTGCACAGAACACGCCCTCATACAATATTTCACCACAGAAACACAATAGATATAAGTATCCTCAGGAGCACAGCTAATACAACAATGAAGTAAAATAATTAGGATATAATGACTTTTAAATATTTATTACCTGTGCTGTGATATAATTTATTTAATTGTAAGTTTACATTATTTAATTTGTAATAATGTCTGTGTTTAACAACCAACTCGCTAATTTCCTATCTATTTAACAATCAGAAAACCAATGTGAGCCAATTCCTACACAATCCACGGCCAGAAGACTCTCCTTAAAAATTCAGGGATGCAGCTCAGTGGCACAGCGCCTGCCTGGCAAGTGCAAGGTTTTCACTTCAATTCCCGGTGCCAATACATAAATAAATAAATAATATCTTGAACCAGCTTACTTTCCTCCACGTCTAGCATGACATTCCTACTATGTATTTTCATTATTGTTTTTATTAGACCCACTGAATGGTTTGTTGTAAATTCTACGTTTATGCTCCACCCTTCCCAATTTACTCACCATTCTCCTGCTGATACAATTTCCTTAAAATCTCAAATATGTTCATGTGCCCAACGCACTCACTGATTGTTTCATTCAATAAATGATTGTTCAGTTTCATGCCCTAAGCACCATTTTAGCTGAGTAGGATAAATACAAACATGAAAAAAGCCTCCTGTCCCCCTGGAGAATACCCTTTACTTGGGAGGGGAGCAGAGATTACAAATAAAGCAAATAAATTCTACTGTACATCTGAAGGCAGTGAGTATGACAAGAGGAAATGTTGCAAAGCAAGGCAAACAAAGATAGCGTGGAAACTGCAATGAAGCCTGATACTCAGGACACATCCTATACACAAGGTAAAAGTGAGCAAGGACTTACAGGAAGTAAGGACCGGACCTTGGATTTTGAGAGGAACTAGCCAGAGGATACAAGGAGCTCCGCGTAACTACAGCAGAGTTATCAGAGATAGAACCGGAAGAAACGAAAGCAGGGCACTAACAGAGAAGGACAGGGCACGGAGCTGGTGCAGATCATTGTCAGGACATCAGCTTTTACTGTGACAAACACTGGGAACCACAGCAGGGCTCTGACCAGAGGCAGTTAAACTTTTTAAGCGGGTTACTCTGACTTAAAGTCCTGCAGTGGCTTCCCATAGCTCCTAAGAGAAATCCCGGTGTTCTCCACATGTCTGTACAAGCCTCATGTGATGAAACCCCGGTGCCATCTCACCAGTCTCACCTCTTGCCTCCTTTGTCCCTCACTAGCTGCCCTTCACTCCCTCAGGTTGTTGAACAGGGTTCTCCTTTCTACTTCAGACATGCCCCCCATCGGTCATTCACGGCTGCGTGAAGTTGTCCTCAGAATACTCTCGTACTAAGTGACTGGTTTGATGTTATGATTATCTTTTTAATGTGCGCATTGCTTATATCCGCTGCTCCATCCTGCTAGAAGAAAAGCCGGATCTGAGCAGGTATGTTGTCTCTTTTGTTCACTGATGTATTTCAGAGAATTAGATCAGTGCTTGGTACATAGTAGAAACTCAAGTGTTTGTTCAGTGGATGAATGAATATCTTATGTATTAATATAGTCCCAAGGTATGACTCACAGTTTGTAAAGTTTTTGTTGAATGAACAGTTGATCAGCTGGACAGATGAATGGGTGATTGAATGAGTAATAAGAATGAATGAATGGAGGGGTATTCCTATATTTTCAGTGCAAAACTGAAAATCTGGCACATGGTAGGCATTCTGTAATTTTTTAAATGAGTACATGATCAAATGGTTGCATGGATTCATGAATGATAGAATAAGAGAAAAAAATGAGTGATGAGATGCATGAATGCATCCTCTTTAGTAAAGTCAGAAGACTTTGCACCCCGTATGAGGAATCTCTTTGCTGAGTGGGTCACTTGACCAGCCCATTACTTCTATGCTTGGTCCCTTGCCTTGGATATATTTTGAAGAACATTTTTATTGGCTTTGGAGTCACTTGCAAGGTATTCTTGAATTCTCTTTTGGCTCCCCTGCATTCTTGTTCACACCTGACCTGCCACAGTTTGCGGATCCCATTGGTTTCCGTACTTGGGCCACATTTCCAAGTGTCCCTTTGATCTCTGGCACATACTTTCACTGGGCTTCCAGTAAGGTGTTTTTAAACAGTCTCCAGATTTCCTGTGGCTTATTGACTTTTTAAGTTATTCCTTTCATTTGTTTTTCCTAACCGGTGCCTACACTTGTTCTTAGGTTCCCTTTATAAAATTCAGTAACCACACGATATATAAATTTTCTTTCCCAGCCCAGAATGGTCACAGTGTTGTGATCATTCGGAAATACTTTTTCTTTTTCTTGCAGGTCTTGTCTGCCACTCGAAGCCAAGTCTAAAATATTTTTCCTTCCTTAATAATTCCAATGGACGTGTTTCTAAGAGATAGTTTATCTTATCCATTAAGCCTATACTTATAACTAATCTATAAGTGAACTGTGAATAGTGTCCAAGAACACACAGAACATGCTGTGTATTAGAGAGAGAGAGAAATGCATGCATGAGAGGGTGTGTACTGTGTAATAAACAGGTACTTTAAAAACCATCACCTTCATTTCTAACTACAAAAGTCTCTGATCACCATTATTCTGTAGGAACAAAAATCTTTTCAAATAGAATTCATGAAATGTTTTTGGTTCTAGTCTTTGGTGGTTTCTTTTTGTTTTTTGTTTTTTGTTTTCTGGGTTTTTGTACTGAATCAAACTCATGACCTCAGGCTTGCCAGGCAAGCACTTATACTGCTGAGCTATATCCCCTGCCCATGTTTTGGGTTCTAATCTACAAAGATCAGATGCTAGCTTCTTTCCTTTTTTAAAATCTATTTTAATATACAAAGGCCTGTCCAGAGAAAATTCTACAACAAAATATCAACGGAAACCATTTAACCTAACAAAAAACCATCTTCTACTTTTTTTAGACCATGCAGTTCATCAGTCAGGATTTTTCTTACCAAAGGTGTTTATTTTCAACCATTTGCTTTATTTGGCCAAAAGTTAGTTTCTTTGCTAAGTTTAATAGTCATGTGTATGCTACCCAAAGTTTAGATCATAGAGTTTTCATATGTAGATTTTTACCAGACTAAAGTGAACCAGAGATCATATTAAGAATTTGAGCCTATGGAATATAAATACTTCTCACAAATATTTTAGCAGATGGCTGGTCCTCAAAGCTTTTATATGATAAAATACTTTATATAGTCACTGTTTACTTAGTTTAGAGATTGTGCTGCAAATGTGATACATTTTGCTTTAAATAGTGAAAACTACAAGTGTATGTTTTGCTACCCCAAACTTTTCAATTGGTCAAGTTGTAATGAAGAAGCTTTAAAAATTTAGTGATATGTTCTCTGTCCATGATATTGACATAGGCACATAATTACCTTTTTTTCCTTTTTGATACAATTTCATTATTTGTCATGCTGGCCGTGGCGTACCAATAAAGCCAAAATATCATATTAGAATTCATGACAGTTTTCACATCGTATTATCAATATGTGGAAATAATTGTCTGCTCTGAGATTAAATTACATTATTGTGTATCTTTTTCATGCCTAATAAATAATGATGGATGGCTTTTATTTTCATCACCACCTGCAACCATTTAGTCACCCCTTGATTGTTGAAGATAAAATAATAAAAGGCAAGTGTTATGTTGCAAGTAGAAAAATGTAGTCAAAACAGTTGTATGCTCCTTGTTTCCCTTCACATTATTTTAGTCCCTAAAGAGCAATGCATGGTGGTCTATAAAAGATAGCAACCTTGGGGAAACATAGCAAACAGAAATGAAGGGAGAAGGTGGGAAAATATTTTTTCTAGTAGAACAATAATTATTTCTTGGTGCATGATTCTTAATCTGAAAATGAGTTTTTTGTTCTGCTGTGCAAATCAGTTACATGCAATTAGAATGCAAAGCAGAGGCACATCTTACTGTTTAGCCTTTTTTAAATAGAAATGAAAACAGCCCGGAAATTGTAGCAAAGTTGAAAATGCATGCTAGGTAATTTTGAAATCCAAAGACATAAAACCATGCATAATAAAAAGGCCACTCTAAACTCATTACATTTTTTGAAATTGGCAATTGGAAGGCTTAATTTTAAAATTAGAATTTGCATGTTTGGAAACTTATTAACTACATTTTCAATGGCCAAGTACATTGCCAGAATGAAGGTATGTTGTGTTTGTCTTCCCGTATGAATTTCCGTGGCCTCGTAATGTGACTTTATCTGTGCCTGACCTTCCTGGGTTTTATTTCTTTAATTCTTCAGCATTATGCTTAAACAAAATTGTTTTATCCTTTCTGTTGAAACTTTTGAGTTAAAATTGTAATCAGCAAATCCTGTGCATCTTAAGGAGAAAAGAATTGTCTCAGAGTTTTATGATACAATTAGATTTCATCTCTGAAGAATGTCAAGTTTTTTTTATAAAATAAATACATGGTGTTTATAATGGAAACTAGTCATTTTATCATTTCAGTTAACAATGGTGAGGTAAGAAAGCAAACTGTAGACAGCTCTTTTGGATATTTGGTCATGAGTCACAGGTTGACTCTTTGAAGAACTATGTCACATGCTTGGGTCTATTATCTTTAAATCAAAAGATGGCAATCGCAGGCATAACAGAGACTCAGACCAAAATCCAAAGGTAGTCCTATCAAATGTCACGTTCCTGCAGAGAGACAGTCCATTATACGATGAACCCCAAGGAATGCTTATGCCATGGAGTCTGTATGAACTGGATGTTCTATTACTGCTCTTCCCAATTGTCTTAGAACATTCATTTAAAAAGAACAGAGGGGCCTTTCCTTGTTTATAGCTGTTTTGCTATCTGACTCCCCATCTCCCTCTATAATTAAATGCTGTGAATAAAATAATAAACATAATTTTATTTGTACCATTACTCACTGCAGAAATTACATCTTTACATTTCCTATGAGACTCAAAGAGTAATCATGCTTGCTTCCTTCACATTGGAGAGAACCGTGCCAAAGTCACAGACTTTTCGAGATTGCCTGAGCCCAGGAGGTTAGTATAGGAACAGTGGAGACAAGTTATTTTGTAATGTGTGTGCACACATGGAGGTTATTCTTTATAATTGAGATTTTCTTTTTTAACCTGTCCCACAAAAATATCTGGGAAGACTAGTTCTGAATAACAGACTTGCATAAAAATCCCCCAGAACTTAAAACCAGGATATCTATCTGTGGGCAGAAAGCCACACCGTCTAAAAAAAAAAATAAGATTTAGCACATGATACAGAACTCTACTAACTAGAAGCCCCTGCTAGTCTTTTGTCCTGCTGTCTTCTGCTGAAATCCTAAGATACTGCACCAGAGATAGAGCTCAGTGTCATAAGCACTTTCCTGGCAGGCGCAAGGTCCTGAGTTTGATCCCCAGTACCACAAAAAAAAAAAAAAGAACTCCTAAAATACCAAGGCTTTCTCCAAACATACCTGTCCCCAAACATCCTACTCTCATTGAT
This sequence comes from Dinomys branickii, assembly GCA_004027595.1. Classification (NCBI taxonomy): domain Eukaryota; kingdom Metazoa; phylum Chordata; class Mammalia; order Rodentia; family Dinomyidae; genus Dinomys; species Dinomys branickii. Next base: position 107,957 of record PVLD010004415.1, read on the forward strand.
AACAGATAGTTCTCGAATGGATCCTCGTGGGATGGCCTCATTTTTCACTTGCTCATTCTTTAGTCTGCTCTAATTTTCCTCAGCCCAAGTCTTCCCAACACAATGCACCTGAAGAAAGAAAAAAGAAAACATGTTAGATAACTGCAGATAAATGAACGAAGTGGAAACGCTGAAATAGCTCCATTAACATAAACCATTCCTTGTGCTGTCGTCCTTTTTTTTTTTACATTCACACTTCCTATCATGTTAGTGGCTTGCTAGTTCTCGTACTATTTCCTGAATTGGTACTACACATATGAAGACATTCAGAAGTTTTAATGTGCATCAAAATTGTGGAATTTCCCAACTTGGGTATTTGCAAGAGAGGAATGCCTGGGCAGAATAATTCACATTCAGGCAGACGACCGAAACATTGGAACTTATAAACTCCCCACCATTCGCAGCTAATCTTTTGCTGCTCTGGGGGAGCAGCAGTTGCTCTACGCTTCTTGGAAAAACATTTGGGGGAAAATACCCTAGACTAATAAAATTAGTGTTTGAATAGAAAAAAATGAATAAATTAACATCAGTGAAGTTTTCTAAATACTTTCAACATTAAAAAAATGATACATGCAATCACATATTTTTGACAATGTGCTTATTTATAAATGTAATTTTTAACATTAGGGAGAATCACTTAAAAATACAGCTAGTGCTCAAAGTATTACTACCAACTAAGTAACTTCGGATAGAGGTTCCTAACATAAGAATAGTAACGAGGCAGTAATATTTGTTCAGTTAGACATTCTAAATGTCAAAATTTGTAGGCATTTCAGTTGAACTTGGGCAGCACAAGGAGATGGCTTTCACTCTCCCAGCAGCTGTCTTAAGTCCTGTTTGTGTTTAACAGCTCATCCTGGGCTCCAGAAAACACTGTGCTGGTGAAGGAAAACCAGACTCTCTGGCTGGAGCTGCGGAAGGAGGGTGGAACCCTGTGAATTACAGGACTGTATATGATGGAGGCAATTTTATCTTGGCCACAGATTCAGGATTTTGTATTGGATGTTTTTCCAACCATTAACTCAAATATCCATGAGCAAATCACCTATGAAAGGAAAGATTCCACTCATTTGTACAGCACAGATAACCAAGGATTACTCTATTTAATCTTCTATGTCATGGTGCCACAAGTTTAGGAACTCTTGAGATCTGGAAAACAATTGGCCCAAGGGTTAAATGATGGTGATCACAGTGTAATTACTCAAAGATTGATGCAACTGTGATCCAAATCCAGGTGAGAAGAGACAAATATTTGATGAATAGTTTAGGTGATGTCATAGATCAGCTTTCATTCTTTGGTGGAATGTCTAGTACACTCCATTGTTTTCAAAATGTCACAGAAAGCCCCTAGAACATAGCACCATAGGTGGCGACCATTTCACAGGTGAAATTATGCACTCAACTTCGCAAAATGTTTCACTGGCTCTACATTATTTTGGAAACTGAAAGAAAAATGCAGAAATGCCTAGTGCAATTTATGGCACTAACCATTGGCCCAGGGGACTTTCCTTAGCTATTAAATAGAAGCTCAGTTTCTCTCATCTTAATATCTAGACCCAGGACAGTTTGGTGTAGCTCCATTGCAGCATATTTTAAACTTTCCTTGAAGTTCAGGAATATATCTTTTAGATTCCGTCAGTACTTTAGAAGTGCGGCTCGCCAAACCAATCAATCTAGTACAAAGTTTGTTTTTAGAATTCAAGTTCCTTGTTACTGCTTTGCAAGCAGATGTCTTCAGAGATAGAATATGGTGAAGAGATTATGTGATTTGGGGTGTAGCGATTCTGCCAGTTATAATTAAAAGGGCCAACATCCAAGTTTTGTTTTCTTTATAAACACTGTAGAGTGTGTCGGTGGCCAATCTAAAATTACCACAGAGGAGTGTGTGTGCTCATCTTTAGCACAAGATAATGAAGATGGTGTGTGAAATGCACCATGGTTATAATAAGCTGATGGACTTGTGGTCCTACGCGCAAACTTGTCCAAATGTAATTATAGGAGTTTTAAGAGAATTGTTGCTTCCTAGACTGACTAGTCAAGTGATTCAAAAGTTAATATCACCAGATTAGCAGCCTGATTTTGAAGCTCTACAACTGTACCTTGTAAATACCTACCTGGATCGATCATGTATTCTCCCAGGGAACAGATACCTTTTGGTACAGGGCAGCCGTTTAGTTTTCTGTATAGGAATTGCTTCTGGCTCTTTCTCCCAAGGACAGAGGAAAAGGCCAGTATGAACCTGCACTTGTGTTTATGTGGCTGGGAAAATGAGAATGCTGGGCTCCACAACCACAAGAAAAAGACTGGGGCCCAAAGAAAGACTGAGAACATCTCAGTATGATTATTGAACCATAAACCTCTGTGTATGAGAATGTATATTACACACATTGAAATCCTCCACCCCAAAAATGTGAAACTAGGGGAGAGAACAGAGCAAGGAAGGTGAGGAAGGACGGCAGCAATGATCCAAGTATGTTAACTGCATGTATGAATCTGCCAAAATGAAACTTACAAATCTTATAACTAAGAAAGTGTGGGGAACAAAAGAAAAAAAAAAAACCAAAGCTCTCTGTAACAAGGGTTTCCATTCACAGCGAGGGAATAGCGTGTAAAATACTCAAGGCTCAACATATAATTCTCTTGAGAATTGGAAAACAGCCTGAAATAGCAACATCGGTACCAAAAATTTGAGAGAAGCAGAGATTAAACAAATGAAATTGGGGAGGGGGGTTCCTTCTCATGTGTGTTGCAGGCATTGTCTTTCACAAATTCTATAAACAAGTTGAGACATCATCGTATTTTGCTGATAATGACAGTCAAGGAATTTCAAGTCTCTGGTGGATGTCCTCGGGGATCACTAGGGATGAGGGACTTGCAGGCTCCCAAAGGAGCCTGGGTGCTAGGAGAGCAGATAACAAAAATGTCCCTTAAACCAGCTTCATAGCATGCTTCATTTCCCTCACTTTGGATGTCCTTGGTAGCCTAAGGTCAATGTCTTCTGTACTGAACAGATCAAATTGAACTTCTCAATAATCCATGTCATAAAAGAAAATGACACAAAATTAAAGTTTCTAGAGTTTACCAAATTATTGATTATCCAATTCCAAAAGTTTTTTGCAGTGCTGAACTGTTTTTCTGCACCCCTTTGCTTCCTGGGGTGCAACAGCTGACCTTCAGTTCATCATGCATTCTCTCCATATAACTACATCCAATCCACTCTCCTACAGTGTAGCCACGCATTGTCTTTCAAAGGCAGAGAATCTGATTCTTTAATGTCTGAGTGAAGAGCCAAACATTTGCACTTACCAAGTTTGGTCCCTGCACCCCTATTCCCATTCTCTTGTAGCATCATCATACACGACTTCCCCTCACGCCCTTTTCTCCACCCACCCTGGCCCTCTGCCACTTTCTCTGTCACTGTCTGACGTCCATTCGGTAACCACCCATCTGCTCCCCTCAGCAGGGACTCCTGATTTATGGGTGCTAGTGTCTGACAGGACCATAATCCTCTGTGTCATTGAAATGGTCATAGTTAGAGTTTTACATTTATATGTGGCTCTGTTGGATAACATTTCCCTCTTGGGCTTTATGATTCACGAGAGAAAGAAGTGTATCTATTGGGTTCGTTATTATAGCTCCTGAACTTATCCCAGGGTTTGAAACATAGCACTCAAACTGCATCTCAAGTGGGGAACTAAATGTCCAGAAACATTTCAGTTATGTTTCCCTGCTCCACAAAGGCCATGTGTGTCTCACCTGGGTGGAGGTCTTAAGGAATGTAGTTGGAGGCTTCTCTACCATACTACTATTACTAATCAGGTGAAGTAACCTTAGTTGCTAAAACAAACATTCCCGGTATTTCAGCAGTTCGAAGTAGCAAAACTTAATATTCTTTTCTTGGCACATGTGTGGGTTTGGAGTGAGCAGTTACTCTGCTCTGCAGTCCTATGTGGACCCAGGATTCTTTCTTCCACAGTATATCCCTCTGTTGAGCCCCAGAAGTCTCCCTGGATGTTCAGCATGTGCCATACAACAAAGAAAGAAAGAAAAGGGGAAGGGCTACAAATGATATATCATTTCTGCCTACATCCCATGGGCCAGAATATTGTCAGACGACTGTACCTGATTACAAGGCAGGCTGGCTTTGTGGACTTCCAGCTTCCACATGTAGTTTTTTAATTTTCGTTTTTATTAGTACATGTTTGTCGTACATAAGAAATACATTCATTGTGGGATGTCAGTGCATATACCTAACATATCTTAATTCTTTTTTTCATCTTGCAGTTAGATTGGGTAGCTAAAATTTGTCAGCAGTCACTGGGTACTCCAAAAATTACCAGGAGAGAAAGGAGAAGAGTCCATAGAACCCAACTCTCCAGTGAGGCAAGTGCCAGCATTAGAGGACTGACTTAGGGGTATTGTGTCTGTCTAAGAATGTGCTACATAGTTTGGTAAATACAGTTTTCCTACCCCAGTGAAGCTCAAAACAAGTACATTTTGAAAATGAACTTTGAAGAATAAGCTGGAGGGGATACAGATTGTTGTATTCCTTTTAGGATTTTTCATTTTCATATTGTGCTAGTTAATGTGCCAAAATGAAAATAGCTTTCCACAAAATGGAAGCGACACTATAAAGTTGGAATTGGTATTATCTCTTGCTGAACTGCCACAGAATCGCGGAGTGATGTCACATTGGGAACGGGGTCCTTTCCCTGAATGTTTCCCAAAGATTCTGTCAAACAGATCAGGAAAACTGAATGACTTTTCAATCAACAGGCACAAAAAGACCCTGATAGTTGAATCAGTTGAAAGTGAACATGTACAATAACTGTCTGGCAGTATTGTAAAGACACCATTTTAGGCTTGACATTGAAGATCTTCTCAAAGAATAATTTATCTGAGGAAAAAAAAGTCAGCTTGCTCTATAGAACTGCCAAATGTAGTGTTTCTGTACCTAATGCATCTACATCAGCCTTAATATTTGGGGAAGATTTTCTCCTTTCATTTAAGTTTTTCCTTTGAGAAAATATGTAGTGTGAACCTACTTTTGCTCTTTGATGTACAAAACAAACACTAAATTGGATTTCAGACTAAGTGACAAGGCAGACTAAGATTAAACACCAAGGTCATCTATGAAACGCATTGAATAGTTTGTCTAATCATGGCGGGCTCTACCTTAAAGAACTGCTTACCAACTTTGTGGCTTTTACATTTACTAGTCTGTAATTCATTGAATACCTTTCATTGTCAGTGCTTCCAATTTTGGAAGACGAGCAGAGAGTGGGCAGTGCCAGTATAAGTACGTCTATCTCAGGTTTTCTTGCTCTCATTTTACGTCACTGCTGAGGTAATAAGGGATAATCTCTAAACATAGCCCCATATTTCATTGCATGTTAGATACTGTAAAGTGTATGGCACACTACTTTTTAAGATTTACCACTCGGAAAGAAAAAGAGTGCTGCTTAAGCTAGAATGCAATGCTTTCTTATCACCTAAAATTTTTATTCTATACTTACCAAAAGAACAGTTTTAGACTTAGACACATATTTTTTATCATATTTCACACTTGTGCAAACATAAAAAGTAAAACATAAGTAAAATAAATTGGTTAAAGTGTTCCCAAAATTTCTGCGCATTTATAGTCCAATCTTTCTGAATTCATTTTTGACACAGTTGTTGATGTTTGTGTTTTTGCACATGTTCCTGTCCTCTGCCATCCTGAGCATTAGAACCCTTAAAAGAATGCTCTGCTATCATGTCCAAGACTCTCTTCCACACTGCTCATATGGAGTGATTTGCATGAGCATGCACAGGTGATGATAATTCTGTCACAGCCACTCCCAGCGTATTATGATGTTCCCTGTTAAGATGTGAAAAAATGCACAGAGAATTTGTGAAAATGTTATGTATTATTTAAGGCACATCTGAAACCATAACCCAACAGCTTGTCTCAATTCTCTAATTTTTCCACTGCTACACACTAGAAGTCATATTGCATATCTTCTCTTTTGATAGCCTTCTGCATTAATTGTAAAGAATACTTTCCTTCTTGGTGTAAACTCTTCAAGTTCTAATTCCAATGAATCGTAATTTACTGCATTGATTTTAATGAGTATTTTATTTTTATAGAAACTACAAACTTTCCATGAAATGTATGTAGGTAACGTATATTGAAATCTTTGTCTTTCTATCTTTTAAAACATTTTTAGGTCAAAGTTTAACTCTCTAAACCTTCAAAGTCAATGATAAGTAAATCAAATGTTCTTTTAAAGGGATGTTTATCTACCATATTGTTTGTACTTGACAGTTGCTTTTCTTAATTTCTGATCGATTTTAACATTCTGTCCTTTCCCAAACTGGCCTTCAACATTACCTCCCTTACTGTGGCCTACATCTCTCTTTAAGGTAGACAAAGTTACATAAACTTTAGCTTTACTTCCTTAGGGGTGCTTAATGTTTGAAACAAGCCCCTTACAAATATTTTTACAAAGTCTTAAAATCCATGTATATTGTGAATAGTGAACCCACTGCTTATCTGGTTTAGATTTGTTTTGTTTTACAGGCTGTCCTAAACTGGGGGCATTTGGGTTTCCCTTTATGGATTAACACCCTTAGAGGTGTTCTACTGAACACTGTGATTCCATTCTAACAATTTTGCCATAAATGCAAAGAATTCCTTATCAACTCCATTATATTTTATTTGTGGTTCAATTGTTCTTTCCTATGAGTTTATGTTTTAAAATACATTTTCCATGGCAGTGATTGTGTGAGACTTAGAAATGCAACTAGACAGATGTACTGACCATGGTTACCAAGGGAGCAGTTTCCTTGGCGATGGCCAACTCTCATCAAAGCAGTCCACGTTCTCTTTCCTTCCCATGTGACTTGCTCTCACATGTTGTAAAACTTAGTAGTGGAAGCTGCTCTTTGCAAATAGGGAGCCTCTATCCACCCAACACACCACCAGTTTTCATGAAGCAAGCAGCTGAGAACAGGTGATAAATAATTGGTGAGTTTCTTTGAAAAGTTTGATAAAGGCCCAAGGCCACAATTCCCCCTGAAGAATTTCTAGTCTCTCTAACTTTCATTTTCAAGCCAGAGTTTGTCCAAAAGGTACCAACCAATACCCCAAGGTCAAAAATGCATTAGACCCAAAAACAAAGGAGAACTCTTTTTCAGAGTAAATATTTTCTAGTGGTTACAGGGAAAAGTGTGAAGATTCAGGGATGTTCTTAAACATGGCTTACCGCCAGACTTCACTGTTTTGCTCCCTACATGTCTGCAAGTACAGAATAAGAATATTAATTCTTGTCTGTATGGTTTGGTTCTGCATTAAAAATCTATGATTAATATTAGTTGGTATTTTTAATCTTAAACATTAGAAAAATTTTTACTTGTAGAACTTTGAGAAACTTGAAGTCACATGCAGAAACTAGACTATCATTTTCTCAGAGTGTTCACTGTAGTTGGTATTGCTGAGAGTGAGGCTTCTGTGTGAAATACCTGATGTGTGTTATGTCCTTTGATTCTCAGTAACTCTGGCTGGAAAATCCTATTAATATTCCCACTTTAAATATGAGAAACTGAGGCTTTGAGAGAGATGATAGCTTGCCAAATATATACAAGTAACAATTAGTGTGAGAATTTGAAACCGAGGACTGATGACAGATTCTATATTGAAGAAGAAATGTGGGACCTAACCCTTTCCTCTTCCTCTTCCTATTCCTCTTCCTCTTTTTTGTATCCTGGCCTTGAAGTGAACCGTTTGTCTTATGTTGCCATCATGATGAATTGCTTCACCCCTGACCCAAAAGCAATAAGGCCATCCCAGTGGTAGAGTGAAACTTACAAAACTGTAGGCCAAAATAAACCTTTTGTCTTCATAAACTAATTGTCTCAGTGTTTGTTACAGTAACAGAAAGCTAACTCATGTAATTTCCAGAAGTTTTCACTGGCTAAAAATTTGGAAAACAAGAACAATATTTATGTCCCCAGTGATGTTAATAAATGTAGCCTGTCATGTTAAATTTAATCAGTCTCCTTTGACTTGATAGTAATAGACCACTTTATATATGAAAACTTTATTTCAAGAGAGTTTTACAGCTAAAAAAACTCAAGAATTAAAGTTTTGGAGATGAGGTAATTTTTGTATCTTAAATATTCAGTAGATGCCATTCTATCTCTATTAGAGTCAAGAAAAGAAGAAATTGAGTTAAATAACAACTGAAAGGAAGACAAACAGCAACACTGATCCCATAGAAATATTTCCAAAGTGTGTTACAGTAACAGAAATCTTCCCAAGAAACTTTGTAGGTGGCATAGAAATTATTAGAATAATTTCTCCTTCCTTTGCAGCAACTATATTTGGTTCAAGTGAATCCGTGTTTAGTACAAACTTGTGTCTAATTGGGGATGTTTCTTTACACCCCACCTGGTTAGTAAGCTAAGAATTGTGTTCAAATTGGAGAGAATTGAGCCATCTTTTGAGAATGATCTTAATCAATCACAGTTTGTGAATTTGTAATACATATGCTTTAAAATATTTTCTTCCATATGGTATGTTTTCCTTAGTATATGTCTTACGTTAAAATATTAAATTATGAAACTGTTCTCTGATGTCTGCCTTTCAGACAGCATTTAGAAGACTTTTCAGTTTGGTATTTTGGTACAAATTATTAAGTATTTGCAGTATTATTTTCTTTCTAAAAATGGTAACCTCCTAACTGTAGCCCGTTACCACTCCATCTATAACAGCCACACTGTGGTTTGGGGGTTGTTGTTTTTTAAGTGACACAACATGATTGATGTAATCTGGCATGATTCATCACAATGTCAAGCATCAGCAGAACATTTTGGAAAAAAATATTCGTCAAAATCTATTACTGTAGAAATTGCCACTTGCACATTCTTTTCTGGGTTAACTTCCTGCGTGGTGAAGCAACACCTTGTTGATGTCAGAGCACACATTTTTAGGAAAAGTGGTTATTAAAGTAGGTGTTCCTGAAGTCCCAGAGTTACCTTAAGTTTTATCTGTAGGCACCTAAGCTCTATCCAGCAACATCTGAAAGAACTTTCTTCCACTTACCTTTGACTAAAAGAAGTGTAGTGTTGTGACTTGTCCTCCTGCCGGATCCCACTTTTTGATGAGCAGGGATGAGGGTGGCTATGTGTAGGTGGGATGCAGCTTAATTAGATGACAGTAATTAGGGAAGCAAAGAGCTGGATGGCAGACTCCTGTGACAGTGGCTTACGTGGATAGGAAGATGTTTGTTACATAAATCCCAGGGTCATAAGTCTAACACCTCTGTTTTTCTCTGCACTGACATTCAAAAACTAGCTTCACGTTGCATGTTGGAACAGACAACAACTCTGACAAAGGCCAGCCCACCATCCTGTTTCCAAACACTCTAAAACCAGATCATTCTGACAGTCATAAGACAGTGACAGTGCCATTCTTCAACTGTAACCTTCTTCATTTGCTGTCCTTAGGAGCAAGGCAGAGAGGGAAGCGTTTTAAGTCTAGAAATATTCTGAGTAAACAAATACCAGGGCTCCATTATTAGATGAAGGAACTTGCTACTTTCAACATAATGTTTCATTTTGCATATTAAACTTTTTTGTAAAAAATAAAATAAGCTCTATTTCTTCAAAGAGAATATTCACTGTATCTCCTTAAGCAGTCAGTGATTACTGTATGAATCTTCATTTAGCCAGCCTTCAAGTGTCTTTTCAATGAGTTTTAAAAAAATAGTTGGTGCTCAATTAATCCTTTAGCTTGCAGTCCTATCCATTAGGACCTCCTTCCTTCTTTGTATTTGGCATAAAATTAATTTTGAAAATGTTATAATTTTCAAAATATTTGAGGGAAAGTACCTGCATAAAGACACATATTACTACCCATTGAAGTTCAGGGTTTTTTGAAGAATGTTCTTTCAGAGTAGCTTCACAATGTGTTTTCACAAAAGACTTTAATATAAAAATTCTCTCTCACCTCAGTTTTATACATGCTACCAAAATGCACATCACATTTGCAATGACTGTATCTTTTTATGGCCCTCCTTTCTGCACTTCATGTTCTGAGTGTGGCATCCCATCAGAATTGTGTATTCTTATTCACTGTTGCATAAAGCACCACTAAACAAAAAGGAGTACAAAACCCCTCCGTTTTTACCATCCCAATAGGCTAAGGGAAAAATAGTAATTACTCCAATGAATGAGAAAATGTATACTGGGAGATTTTGAATTCTAGGGGAAAGGAAAGTGAAGAGACAGTTATTAAACTAGGTCTCCCTGAAGTCCCTCCTAAAGTAACCACACATATATGGCGGAAGGTGGATCTCCTCACTTATTTGTTCACTTATTAAAAATACATTCACTAAGTACACTCACTGAGTACTTGGGGCATGTTTGGCAATGTACTAGGTTAAAATGGAGAAGAAGGCGAGACAGACACAGTCCTGACTTATGCCTCATCATCGCAGATAGCAAGTTTAATCTGTCTGGCTTGGGAAGCACTGTGCACTGTGATGGTTGAGGTAGTATCACCATTACTGCGAGTATGCCTCATCTGTGCCCCTTTCCTGTCCCTTTGTGACGCACTGGGGCCCATGTCTGAGCTCTCCAGCAAACATGGCAGGTGTCCTCCTTTCTCAGACTGCTTAAGTGTGGCTTAAGGTCTTTTGATACCTTCGTCTCCACCGTGTTCCATCCCCAACCCTAAGAGGGTAGTGCACTACCCCCCAGGGTAGTGCAAGCCTGGCCCATCTGACCCACCCATAACATTCACAGTATTGACATGTCAAGTGTAGCAATGTACACGAGTTATTTGCTGCCCTCTCTTTACCCAATTTGTTTTCACATATTCAAAAGAATGTGAATAGAGATGAGCAAGGGGGATGTACAAGCAAGTATCCAACTAGGGAAAAGAACCAAGTCGTCCACCCTGCAAATAGCAACCATCTCCAAAAGAGAGTAACTTTAATGACCCACCTTAGCTGGGTATAGAATATTCCATTTTGTTATCTACAAAAAGGTGAGGAGAACATACACAGCTTTGTTCTCATCACCTTTCATCTTCCAGACTCAGAATTTTATGTAGTCAGCTGGGAAATACAAAATTTTGAGATATGAGAAGAAATAATGGGGTTCAGGGTATAGTTCAGTGGTGCACTACTTACCTAGGATGTGCAAGGCCCTGGCTTTGATCCCCAATACCACAGAAAGAAAGAAAGGAAAGGAGAAGAAGGAGAGAAGGTGGTGGCACTGAAGGAGGAGGAAGAGATGAAGAAGAAAGAGGAGGAGGAGAAGGAGAAGGAGAAGAAAAAGAAGAAGAAGAGGAAGAAGAGGAAGGGGAAGGGGAAGAGGAAGAGGAAGTGAAGAGGAAGAGGAAGAAAAAGAAGAGGAGGAGGAAAAAGGAGGAGAGGGAGGAGGAAGAAGAGGAGGAGAAGGAAAATATGTATAACCAAAAGAAAATATAATCAATAAAAGTAAATCAATAGATGACCCAATGCTGAAGTTAGCAGGCAGATACTTAAATAACTATTATAAATACATTCAATGTTTTATAGGACAAGATAGATATAATGAATATATTTTAGGCAAGAAATAAAAACTTTCCAAAGAATCAAGCAAAAATTTCAGCACCAAAAATACAATATATGTTATTTTTCAGATCCATGAGAGAGTTCCAGCAGCAAATTGACCACCAAAGAATAAATTATTAGTAAATGGAGGCTAATAAAAGTGCCAAACTAGAGCTGGGGGACAGAGAGAGGTTGAAAAGTTGCAAAAACATCGGTGATCTGTGAGATCATGCCAGAAGGTCTAATTGTATAATTGGAGTCCTATAAGGAAAACAGAGAATTGGGTAGAAAAATATTTGAAGAAATATGTTCAATATTTTCTAAATGTAATTTTAAAAAACTTCAATGCATAGATTCAAAAACTTAATAAATGTCCGCCAGTAGAAATACAAAATAAGCCACATTATTTTCTGGATAAAACAGTCAAATATTAGATTCAGTCAAGTTACATGAAAAGTTTCTTCTAGCTTTTAGCATATACAATGTAAAATTCCTGTAGGGAAATATATACATTTCACAATTTTTAAAATTAACTCTTTTAGGAAGGACTTTTTCTAGAACGTTATGATTCTCAGATACATTTTTAGGAAAATCTGATACAGTGGCAGAAAAAGATATAAATGAAAATAAAAATTGGAGATTCCATTGCAGTGATGTAGAGGACATTTTTATGAACACAACGAAGACAACAAGTAGCTTTACCTGAGACCAAAACAAAAGTGCAGGTGCGTAAAAATGTAAGAGCACTCTAGATGTATTTATGGGATTCAAGGAGAATGAAATGTGAAAAAATAAGTCTTCAAATGCTAGAATTCAGTACCTCAGAATATGACCTTTTTTGGAATTAGGGTCTTTGTAGAGGTCAAGTTAGATGAGGTCACAGTGAATTAGGACGGGCCCTAAGTCCAGGGACTGGAACCCTTACAAAGAAAAGCTTGGATCTATGGACACCCATATAGTGAGATGCCATGTGAAGCTAGCTAGACATAGCAATCAGAATGCTATAGCTACAGACCAAAGAACTAAAAGATTGCCAGCCCTAAAACGAGGCAAGGAAGCATTCTTCCCTAGAGCTCTTAGAACAATAACAGCCTAGTGTACACTCTGATTTCTGAATATCTAAACTCAAGAACTATGAGAGAATATAGGTAAACTACTTTAAATCACCTCCTTGTGGTATTTTGTTACAGCAGCCCTGGGAAACACAACTACGTAAATAAGTTTGAGCTACACAAGATTGCTCTTTCTTCACCTACAGGTGAAAGCCAAGCCACTTGCTACAATTCAACCTATTAATACTTTTTAAATGATGAACTAGACTACAGACATGTAAATCTGCCTACCCAAGATCACAGAGTCAAAAGTAAAGTCAGGACGGGAGCTCAGTGTGACTTCAGAGCCTATGCTTTTGATCGATCCTTTTGACATAATGATTGTGCAGCTTTCCAAAGTATAAGAGAAGAGTAAGTTTGATTTAATTTTGCTCTGCTTTTCTTATCCTTGGGCTACCACCATATCTTCATCCAGATTAGATAAAAACAAAACATCTAGGAGCATCAGAGAGGAGTTGGAAAAGTGTGTAACAGCCTTGACCTCTGTGTCTGTGGCATTAAAGTATTTCAAGGCCATCAGTAATAAATCTTGAACTGAGAGCATTTTGCAAATGTATTTGGGCTTCAGACCATACCCTCCTTCAGGCACAACATGGACCATAGCTTTTTTTTTCTTGCTGCAAGCCCTTTGATGTGAGGTGATATAGAAGAGGAAAATTATATCTGAATTAGTAATCCTTATTCTGAGCTTTGGTTCATTGTTTCAGTTACCTGCAGGAATCTGTGCTGGGAAAATGTTAAATGAAAAATTTCAAAGTTAAACATCAGTTTTAAATTGTGTGCCATTCTGAATAGCTTGAAGAAGTATTGCACTATCTCACTGTGGTGGATTGTGGCATTTCGCTTTCACTGAGGATGGCTGTGGTATTTCTTGAGGGAGTTCTGGTCCTTACTTTGAGCATTGCCTCCTGGCTCAGCTGGCGCAAATCCTTCATCCCACTGGTGCAGACTTTGTAGCTTCCACCTGTGGGCTTTCCCAGTGTAGGTCCATGAAACAGACTTGCATGAGACATTGTTGTGTGCTCTACACCTCCAGTTGGACTCATGGGGGACACTGTCATGGGCTCTAGGTCTTTAGCTGTATTTATGCAGGACACTGCCATGGGATCTAGGCCTAGTTGGATTCTTTAGGTCTTTAGTGTGTGGACAGATTTCCTGCACTCTTTTGTATTTGATTCTTTGGGTGACTATTATAAAATAATCCTATAAATTATGTGTCCTGTATTAAACTGTTTCCTTTGCAAACCCCAACTACAACAACACTGGTACCAGGAGGGTGGGGTCATTGCCATGACATTGCCTGTCCTTGTAGCTTAAGAGCCCTGGGATTAATTTGGAAAGAGTTTAGGAGACTGGCCTAGACATAGCCCCCCTATGCTGTAAACTATATTGGAGACTCTGGTCAGAGCCTGGAAAATCAGAGTACTGATGGAAATGCTGCTGGTTAAGATGAAGCTCAGGAGGCTTCTATTGAGAAAGACTGCATTGGCTGATGGATCCCAGGTAGTATATTGTACTTTGGCAGAAAGTTGGTCTACATATTGCTTGTATTTAGAGGTATTACCTGGGTGGCAGAAAAATTTCAGTGCAGCCTAGTGTTGGGATAGTAACATGGTTACTGTTGAGAGCCTCTGGCCAAATCTATGTTGGAAATTCAAAGTGAAGTGCCACCAAGGTGATTTGAAGCATTTGGCCAGAGGAGAGGCCAAATGTCAGCGGAGCTTTGGATTGCAAGAGTGAAACAGAGGATAATGTAGTGGTTGAGAAGAGGACAATGGGAAAATGAACTGAAGCCTTTCACATGAAGATGAGAATGTATTTAAATTGCAGGAGATCCCTGCTTTTTAGTCTTGCCATGCCCTGTTTTTGAAACTTAAGAAACAAGGATTGTGATTGTAAGAACTCTCTTAAATATGATTTTAATTCGGTTTTTAGATATATATTTATAACCAGGTTAATTAATCAAAGTAATGTGGTTTTAACTTGGAATTTTAATCGCCCTTTGAATATTTTGCTTTTGGTGCAAAAACAAGTGCAATAAGAATTGTATATATGTAATCGTTATATTAATGTAAATCTGAATAGACCAATACATGTTAACTTTTCACAAATCTGCCACTAGAGACTGGTTAAAGAAATGTGTCTGGTTGCCAAGTTGACAAGGGGTGGATTGTAGTGGTTGGCTGCCTGTGTCAATTTGAGAAGTTTAAAAGCTTAATTAAATGAGTTCAGCAATTCTACAAGATAGGGTGTAGACTACACATCCTAGGATGGCTCCTTGCCTGGATGGTATAAAAGGGATATGAGGAAGGATGGGTGGGCTTCCTTTCTTCAGAGGAGCTCCAATCTTTGCCTTCAGCTTTAGTCATCTCCTGGCTTCTAGCACAGACTCTTTGGCTTCTGCCTTGAATCCTTCAGCCTTCTGTCAGAGACCCATCATCCCCCTAATACAGATTTGCATGGGACACTGCAATGGACTCCAGACCTTTGACTGAAACCTTCAGTCTCCAGTGTGCAAACACCCTCTGCATGCTTCCTCATCCAACTCTGTGGCTGACCATCATAAGCCAATCTTGCAATTTCTTATACATTTGTATATCTTGTGTGATATCTGTTTCTCTAGTAAAACCCTAACTGATATACTCACCAGCATTTCTTGGATGTGAATCATTCCTTTGTCCTATGTGTCCATGCTGTATACCCTACCCACCTGTCAGTTTCTTAGTAGCTATATTAATTACCAGGTTGACTGTCAGATCCTTGCAGGGCTTGTGTTTAATCCTCATTTTATTTAATAATGAGGCCAAAGTGTAAGAGTAGTGATTCTGCTAATTAAAAATATGCCAACATGAAGCCATAATGTTTTTCTGGGGTATTCTAGTACTGGGAATTGGATCTAGGGCCATCATACTGAGCTACAATGCCAGTTCTTTTCTAAACCTTTTAAAACAAGATCTCATTAAGTTACTAAATTGTCCATGCTGGTCTCGAACTTGCAATCCTCTGACTTTAGCCTCACAAAATAATGGTATTACACGTGATAAAGTGCTTTCTTTAAATGGAAAAGGTGGGAGGACCAAACTAAGGGTCCGCGCGCAGGTGTGGGCAGAGCGAGGCCGAGATTCTGAGACAGGGCCTGGCCACCCACTTCTTCCTTATGCACAGAGGTCTCTGAGGCAGCGTCCAGGCATCCCGCAGCAGAGCAGCATCTGCAGACAGAACCAGCTCCTCAAAGACGTCCAGTACCCTGGTGCCTGCCCAACCCAGGGATCTGGCATTAACAAGGCAGTCGCTTTAGTGGAGCTTCTCAGAATTCTCTCCAATTGTGAAATATTTTATTGTGAAGAAAAATGAAGCGAAATAGCACCAAAGGCAACAGCACCAAATCCAGCAGCACCAAAGCCAGGTTGTGTCTTCAGCTGGTGGTTTCCTTTGCTGTGCAGAAAATTTTAATTTGACAGAATCCCATTGATTAATTATTGATGTTATTTCTTATGCAACTGGGGTTCTGTTCAGAAGGTCTGTGCCTACACCAGTGTCTTCAAGAGCTTTACCTATTTTATCTTCCAGTAGATTGTTTCTGTTTTAATATTCAGATCCTTGAACCATTCTGATTTTAGTTAGTACATGGTCAGAGTGCTTCATTTTGATGTAAAGCAAGAGCAGAACTTTATACTTTAAGCAAACCTCTTTAGAAAAGAACACAGACTCAGAGCGGCAAAAGATGGCGACCAGGTGAGCAGCAAGGAAGCGATCCTCCTCGATAAACACCACCAGCTCGAGACAGACTTGGCGAGCGTGAATGCTGGGACCTCGGCTGGGAAGATCAAACTGAACGTGTTTCTCTGAGCTGCCGGGGGAGATGCGGTAGGGCGGCCCAAACTGCCGTCGCAAGACGCGAGAAAGCCCCAGACACTGGGAGCCGGAGACGCTCCGCGCGGATAGGGGGCTTGGCTGGGTCCGACCGCCCTGGGGGCAAAGCCAGCTCGGTCCCTCCCGCCTCCCGAGCCGGCGTAGCTTTCCAGCGACTCCCGACAGAGATCGGCTTATTAGCAGCAGCAACGCCCGGCAGTCCCACATTTCGCGCGCATCGGGCAGGTTGCGCAGCCTAGACCCTCGGCAGCCGGTGGTCTGTGGCCAGGGCGGCGCGAGCAGCATAGGAGCGG
Source organism: Dinomys branickii (assembly GCA_004027595.1). Taxonomy (NCBI): domain Eukaryota; kingdom Metazoa; phylum Chordata; class Mammalia; order Rodentia; family Dinomyidae; genus Dinomys; species Dinomys branickii. The sequence goes on from PVLD010004415.1 coordinate 124,856, forward strand.
AGCATCCCGCTCCCTCCCCCGGACCCGGAGAGCGCGAGGAAACAAGTAGCTGTGAGCGGCGGGTCGCGAGCATAGCACAAAAAACTGGCACCTTGGAACCTTGCTGCCTGCAGGGACTCCGAAAACAGGTGAGCTATCTGCGCTCGCGACCAGATCACCGAGTGGGGGGAGGAGATCCATCCCTATACCTGCAGGGAACCCTGGGAGGGCGGGGGAGCGATCCTACACACCTCACCCAGGTCTCTAGCTAGGGAATAGCTAACCAACATCTGTACAGCCTTTTAAGCGGAACTCTCAGCAGAAAGCTTAAAGGACATTCCCCCAAAGAAAAGTCATTGGAGCAGCCTCTGCAGCAGACCTTTGCCTGCTGAACTGCCTGGAGAATCTACTGCTCAATATTTTGAATCAGATACCCAAAAAAGGGAAGACAGAAGAACAAATCTCAGCAGAAAGCTGAAGGGACATTCTCCCAAAGAGAAGGAATCATTGGAGCAGCCTTTGCAGCAGACCTCCGCCTGCTGAACTGCCTTTGGAATTTATAGCTCCATATTTTGAATCTGATACCCAAAAATGGGAAAACAGAGGAGCAAAACGCAGTCTCAAAACTCAACCCCACCCAGAACAAGTTTTGAAGATGAAGATACAGGGGAACCAGGAAGCCTCATAACTTCAAGATATGAAACGATTGCATCCGAAATTAAACAACTCCAACAGGCCATGAAAGAGCTT